>JARHVA010000353.1:400000-455000 GCA_037957365.1 Torreya grandis | reverse complement strand
TGGAGTGTGGGAGCAGAGAGAGTGAAAATTTGAGAAAAAATATGTTTTTTTGGAAGTCATAGTTTTGCTACTATAAGTCATAGTTTTATCCTTTGAAATGCAATCCCAAAACTCACACAGTCACATATTTGTCATTTAAAGTGATGAAATTGCATTTAAATTGTGTTTCTAGACTAACCTTGATTATGTCTATAGATTTTGTAACTATATTTCAACCCTGTTACTTGGAAGTAGTGATATTATAACCCTATGATTTGCTAGTAATGATATTGTAATACCATGACTAGATATTCATGATAGTACAATACCATGACTTGACAATCACATGATTTTTAACATGAGTTACATAATTTTCAGCCCAAGTTGTGGGATTGTCAACCCAAGTTGTGGGATTATTAACCCGATTTGTTGGATTATCAACCCAAGTTATGGGATTGTTAACCTAAGTTATGAGTGTAGACACCAAAAATACACACACTATGATCCCAAGTGTCAAAATACCCTTAGACCACCTTCGGACCCCATTGGGACTAATTTGACCTATCAACCCCTAACTGAGCTTAACCATGGTTATTTTGACCAAACTGGCTTAACCCAACTTTTTACCTATTTTTACACTTTACCCTTGACTACCAATGATTAGGTTAACCACCAACGGTCACCTTGACCATTGACAGTTAGGGTGCACCTCCTTAACCACCAACATGTAAATTCATCCACCTTGCTTTTCTAAAAATAACTCATCTAAATTAAGTTATGAACCATTTCATGTGTGAGTTAAAATTAGGAAGCCCAATTCACATCTTATTGTAACTCTCTTGCTTTGTCTATAAGAAGAGAGGAATATGGAGGTGAAAAGGGATTTGAAATTTTTATCAAGAGCTTGTGCATCTAGAATTCTCTTTTTGTAGGTCAATCAACATCGATAATCTAGTAAACTAGTTACTACATCAAAAAGTCAACTTACCATCACAACTCTACCAAAGCACCAAGTACCATTCCTTTGCCAAAACCATACGAAACTCTATCAACAAGTTAACCACCTCAAATACCTACCCAATCCACATTATGTAAGATAAGTACTTAGTTTCTAACATTCCATTACTTTATTTTCTTTTCACTCATAACCCAACACGTACCTAACTCACAGAATCTCACTTTGTGATCCCATCAATCAACTTTTTATCAACCTAGATCTACACATAGTGACCACTGATGGCTGTCTCAACTACCAATGGTCTATCTAACTATTGATGGTCACCTTGACTATCAATTATCATCTTAACTACTGATGGTCAGCATAATCACTGATGTCACTATGGTAGTAAATTTTAGTAAGCCATTTTCACCTACCTACCCCCAACCAAACCTAATTCTCTATGTCTGTGCCTATTGATAAACCCCTACCTGATATTCTAAAGTAGATCCTAACCATCTATCACTAGTATTAATTAGCTTATCATTATTTTAATCATTTATAGACTATTTATTAAGCAAGCATTTTTGCATTCAATTTCAGTACCTTTTGATTATTGATACAAAAACTTTCTATTCTATTTTATGAACTTAATTATTTAAAATGCATGGATTAATAACCCTTGAGGAAGCTCTTGCTTCTAGAATCTAGCTATCACTAGGCAATCCACTCGACTATCTAGCAAATAAATTTTCCTTAGTGCTTTCTTATCTACAGGTCATCCTCCCAAGCCAAAGAGGAGTTCTTCATAATCTTTTAATTCCATGTGTGTATCATCAATCAAGTTTTTCAACCATACATATACTTAGTTTATTTTTTGACTTTCTAAAATAATAAGTTGAAATTCATTGAAACATTCTGGAACACTTGGTGGGACCCTCATGTCTTTAATTCATTTCTTTTTTTCTTGTATTATCTCTCTATTCTATGCTCATTAATGAAATCAAAAGTTTCCTTTGAGATTAAAATTAAGTGCATACATCGACTGTTTGAAAGTTTAGTTCACATAGCTTAACTTAAAAGCAAATTAATCTATCTTATCTTCACTCTTTATTTCACACACTCAACCAAACCACTTTTATCAATTAAACAAAAAAAAACTTGAGATAAGGCCCAACTAGGATTTCATCACCTAGTGGTAACCTTACCCTTTCCTAGCAATCCCACTTGGAGGTCATTACCAAGGGGAGAACCAACTTATATCTCTAGTTGAGTACAATCTCTAGATATTGATATATATTGGCTAAGCACCTAACACCCTTATCATTATGATTTGTGAAGTGAGGGGTTATGCCCCAATACCAAGCTATGTATTAATTCCAATACAAATAATTTTATCATGCCTAAACACAACCTAAAATGAACCTTAGACTTCTTCTTTAGTACTTGCTCTATAAACCAATTTTGGTCACATAACTTATTAAAGCATAAGCCAGAAGAGAGATTAATTAAAACTCTAGGGATTAACATATATTTTAGAGTGTGGTTTGATTTCTTTGATCATTTATTATCTTATTTTTGAGTAGTGAGGATGTTTGTGCTTTATATCTCCCCTATCTTGTATGGTTCTCACTCACCAACAGTGAAGATACCTTGTAGAGCAAAACCCATCACTAAGCCAACTTGCCTCTTCTACCTCTTCATTCATGGACTATATCTCTAAACCAACAGACTCCCCTCAACCCTTGAGAACTCCTAATTTCTCTTAGGAGGTTCTTCAAGGAGATATAGACTTTATCACTTTCCTTGATAACAATCCCATAGCCTTACAACATTATCTTATAACCATGTCTTACCATATCCTTGCTTTGGCCCCACCCATAGATCCACCTTATGGCATGCCTCCCCACCTCATGGGGAGTACCTCTATTTCCATGGCTACTACCCAACTATTAACTACCCAAGATTCCTCATCAACCAATAACCCCTTTGAGACTAGCATAGAAAACTAACCAACCTAAACTACCACTTCCCTTATAGCTTCCACTCTAACCAACCACTCCTCCACCTTAGAAGTGAGTCAACATCTAACCACCCAAAATCCCTCCACTATGGGAGTACCCACCTATAACACTACCAACCTTCATTTTGCTACCCTAAAACCATCGACTAATACTCCACTTGAAAGCCTTGTGGTGTCCATACCCTATACCTTGTCACTGATCAGTACAAGGGTCACCACCCTTATGTTAGTCACTAACCCAACTATTGATCCTATCCAATAAGTACTCCTTGTACCAAATTTTTTCTATATCCCTAACCTACAAGGGCATATACCCCTAACCACTACCCAAATACCTATATCTACTTACCCTTATGTATATTCCACCCAACCATTGGTATCCACTTACCAATATATGGTAGCCTCTCAAACTTCTACCCACTATCAATATGTCTCCCAACCACTATAGTAGTATGCATATTATAACCTTCTAGGTGCACAACCCCAAACATACCTAATGAAGATACTTATAGACAAGATGATCACCTTAAAGTCATCCATTTTGGGTGCTCATAACTTCTTATCATATGACCAAATCTGTAATGAGCCCATCCATCCATCTGTACCTATCAGACCATATCCTTCCCAATAAGAACTTCCTAATTTCTCTAAATTTTAAAGGAGGATCCCCAATAGTACCTTAGGGAATTTAGGCATGCTTGTTATCTCATCACCTATGATTATCTCCTTATTCTCCATACCTTCCCCATGTCTCTAGTCAGTTTGACATTAAATTAGTATAGTGCCATACCCAAGCACTCCCTTTTCTCCTTCACCCAATTTTCTCAAACCTTCTTGGATCACTTTTTGATCAATATCTCCAAGAAAGTTTCTATCACAAATCTTTACTCTATTTGGCAGTTTGAGGATGAATCTATTGCTGATTTTGTAGCTTGTTAGAAAAGTGTAATTAACCAAATTTCTTTCTCCTTACCTCAACCCAAACTCATGGAGCTCTTTACTCAGGTATGTGCTAAGAATATCTCCTCTAAAATGAATGTCCAAATATTCTAAACCTTTGATGAAACTATTACAATGGTGCATAATTTAGAGAACTAAGACATTGATGAAGGAAAGCTAAAGCTAAAAAATAAGAACTCAACCTGAAAAGCCAATAAGGCCTCTTCTTCCAAGTCAAGTACCTAGTCCAATACCAATATCAAGAGCAAGGGAACTACAAAAGTCCCTTTATGTAGTTGTCCTTAAGGCTGCTCCTCCACCTTCTATCAATTAACCAAATTCATTTAGTTCCTCAAAACAAAACATGAGGAACCAAAACTAGAAAAACTAGAAGTAATTCACTCCACTTAGAGAATCATATAATTCCATCTTAGAGAAGTTATTGAAATCCAACATCATTCAACTTCCTCCTATCAAACCTCCTCAACAATTTGATGCCTCTCATCCTGCACCTAGCTAGTTTAATGAGAATGATTTATGTGCCTTTCATCAGGTAATAAGATATGATGTCAGTAGGTGTAACACCTTTAATATTTGTTGATGCTTAAAATTGCACTGTTTCCAACACCAACAATGGGATGTTTTAGGAATGTGGGACTTGCAACCTGAAATAACCTCCAGATTTTAAAGAAGTTGGTTCTTCTTTATCTCAAGTGTATATTGAGGAAAGGAATATGAATTAAGCAAAAAAACAAATGCAACAAAAGAAAATCTATGGTGATGTGCCTGAATTTAATTCGACCCTTAATTCCAAGCACAATGAAGCTATATTTAGGATTCAATTGCATTGAAGAGCAAATTAGGCATGATCAATGTAAAAGATGAAAACAATAGAATCAAAGGATCACAACTTAGACTATTCTTGTAATGACATAATAAATATCAACAAAGGCACATAATTTCATCTTCTCATTAATTTTCTAGTTACATAAAAGGCACAAAAACATGCACAGTTATACAAACTTTCTAACTCAAGAAAATAGAACAAAGGCAAATGACATTACTGGTCATAGCTAAAAAGTCTAAAACTTATTGACAATAATTTCTTGCAAAAAATTCTCTCTATATCTTCTAATCCTCCTCTGGTGATCTCTACACCCCTATTTATAGCATTGGACTAGCTCTAGATTTCCTGCATGTTCCCTAATCCAACGGCCTAACTAAACTCTAACTGAACTAGAAATGTCTAGCACAAGATATTTTTTGGATCTAAATTGTTCCATCTCCCTACAAGTTCATTGGCCAAAATAGATACATAGGACACTTCCCACTGTGAAATGGGCAAGGACACTTGGCTGCTTCACTTACTCTACTTGAAAACCTTCTTATTATTCAAGAGGCATCAAAAAATGACACTTGTCATGTTCCACAACACTTATCGAAGAGACATGGCACTTTCCATGTAACCTATACTCTTTACTGTGTCTTTGCTCATGATTGTTCCATCCTTGACATCTATCACAGTCTGCTTCTTCAAAAATTTAATAACTTAAAGAAAATGTGACCCATAACACTTCTCACCTAAGCAACTTAAAAAAAGGAACAGGGATAGGTGGCGCTTTCCATGCATCTTTAATAAGGGACATGTGGCAGTCTCCACTGCTTTTAGCTACCTTTTGAGAATCCTTCAAAAGGTGACACGTGTTGGTCTCCACATCACTCTATCTATACTATAGAAAGGTTTGGGCCTCATTTCATATTTACATAGATGGTGACACTTGGTGGCTTCTATTTTCCTCAAAAACAAAACCCAGGACCCACCATAGTCTTTACTTATTGATGAAACAAAATGAAGATATTTTGGATGTTGACATATGGTGGCTTCCACTTTGTTTAGCTAGGGATACATGGCATCTTTTGTTGCTTTCTCAAAAGCCAATTGAAACCTTCCACAGTTGCCACTTGGCACCTTCTACTTGACCCTGAGAAAAGCTTATTGAAAGAAAACTGTAGAGTAAAAAATACTCTACATTTTATTTTGATTTTCAGTTGCATGTTCCAAGTTTTGTCCCTACACATTTCAATTTTGAGGCAATGAGTTTTTTTACACAGAGCATGGGTGAAAGTTTCTTTTGCCTAAATTTTGTCTAAAGTATCAAAGTCACACAGAAACTGCCAAGTGTCATCAGCTGAGGCACATTTTGTTATTTCTATAAGTTACTCAAAACATGCCATGTATTCCATGGTAACTTAGTGGAGCATGACACGTGTTAGTCTCTATGTCGCTCTATCTATACTATAGAAAAATTTGGGCCTCATTTCATATTTACACAGACGGTGACACTTGGTGGCTTCCGTTTGCCTTAGAAATAAAACCTGGGACCCACCATAGTCTTTACTTATCAATGAAACAAAATGAAGATATTTTGGATGTTGACATGTGGTAACTTCCACTTTCTTCAGCTAGGGATATGTGGCATCTTCCATTGCTTTCTCAAAAGCCAATTGAAACCTTCTGTAATTGCCACTTGGTGCCTTCCACTTGACCCTGAGAAAAGATTATTGAAAGAATCTTTTGAAATGTATAAGAAATGTGAGACACAGATGTTGACACTTGTCATGCTCCACTGAGTTACCATAAAATACGTGGCACATTCCAAGAAACTTATATAAATAGCAAAATGTGCCTCGGTTGATGACACTTGGCAAATTTTGTGTGACTTTGATACTTTAGACAAAATTTAGGTAAAAGAAACTCATGCCTGCGCTCTATGTCAAAAACTTCACTACCTTGAAACTGAAATGTGTAGGGACAAAACTTAGAGTGCACAACTGAAAATCAAAATAAAATGTAGAGTATTTTTTACTCTACAGTTATTGGTGACCCCAAGGGCTTTTGAGCCTACTAAAAAAGAATCCACAACTCCTGCATGATCAAATGTGAAAAAATCACAACTTTAGTAAGGTTGTCTGATAAGTAGACCACTCATCATCAGATAATCCCTGCTTATTTTTCAATTCATGAAAGGCTAAATCAAGATTGATAATATCCTTGTGTGATTTTTTTTTCAAAATCTAAACTATAGCATTCAATTAAATTTCAAGCTGGGAAATAGGAATCAAAACAACTTCTACTTCAAGCACTGATGAATCATCTCTTAAACCCTAAAAAATTTCCTGATCATTCTACTTAGCTAACAACAAAGGTTTAATTTCATCAATCATTGACACAGTGTTGCTATCAAAAAAAGGGGAAGGAAGACCTAATTACACTAGATCTTTGATGTGTTGTTTCATGTCTTTGATTCCTTCTTTCATCACATCTAGAAGCTCTCTATAATTTATTATTGTGGAGTTGCAATTGAGAACTTCATTCACTCTTTTAGTAGTGATCATTCTATCATTAATCCTTGTTGGTAACAATGTTCCATCAGATACATTATATAGCTTTTGAAACAATGTTTGAGAGTCAAACACTCTCATAGAGATAGTAGACAAAGTGTCTTCTACTAAAGTCTCCACCTTTTCACATTATTTTTTTGTGCATTTAGTAGAAAGGTTAGACAAGTTTGAGTTGAATAATCTCCTCAGAGATTCTTTTCCATATTGATTCATAAAGCTCCTTAACCAGATTCAACACCCCTACATTCTTTAGCCTATTAGCTAACTCAAGTGTCAATAGTTATGTCCTTTATCACTCAGCTTGAAGTTGGGTCTGTATAGCATTGGTATTGTTCTACTCATTCAATAGCTTTTATTGAAGTTGAGTGACCTGTAGCAGGGTTTCTTCACATTTTTCTTGTAATGCTACTTTTTCCCACCTTAAGGTTTTCACTGCATATTTCACTTGCATTAGCTCTACTTTTAAAGAATCATTTTAGGCCTAAATAGCCTGGTGAGTCTGAAGAGAAACAATATCTCACAACTATTTATTAAGACTCTCTATTTCAAGATTCTTAGTTTTGATCTTTGTAGTCAAATTGCTACAATTTGCCTTCTCTTGGGCTAGATCAACCTCCATCTTTTGTAGCTTCCTTGATATTTTCAAATAATATTCAGCTACTACAAAATTGGATTTATTTAGCAGCTCGACCCTATCTTGTGGTCTAAAAAGGGATATGTATATAGCCACTACATTCATTGTGTAATCTTTGGGCTGCATCTACTCATTTGGCTTGACTATATTTGGTGACAAATGGGCCACCATTAGTTGCTACTAGATTGGGTCAAATTGTGACCTCAGATGTTGTGTAGCCATGGATTTATTATATTTGATCTTTTTTTTCTCCATTAGGGCTTCCCTTGCCTTCTTATCAGCATCTGCTTGAGTTTGGAATGTAGAAGGAGAGGTAATGTGCCCACTAATAAAAGGATAACCTTGCGGCAAGCCATATGGAATAGCCAAATGATGGCTAGGGGAAATATAAGGAGGTAATTTCTTAGGGATAGAGGGGGAAAAATGAGGCAATGATATGGCTTGAGTATGGATAGATGGGGTAAATGAGAAATGGACATAGTAGAAGTGGCAGGGGATATTATTTGGCCAGATGGAATCATCACCCCTATAAGAGAAGAGATAGATTGAGAAGAAGAAGGAGAAATAATACTTACCTGAGGAGTAATCGAAGTACTCTATGGTTGGTGTTGTGAGGGTTTTGATCTCTCCTCTGAATCAAGTTGAAACCTCAGCCTCTTATGTTTTCTTGGTGTTTCATCTTCTGGCTGTGATTCTTTTTCTTCAACATTTACCACTGTTACTAGTGGTGCTTGTGTAAAACTAGGAACCCCAAGGGTTGACATTGATGGAGAAGTTTTTGGTGGTGAAGATACAACACTCTTTTGTTTTTCAATGATATTAAGAGATTGGGGCCAAATAGTTACAGCAACTGAAGCTGAGGTTTTCCCTAGGGTCTGTGATGTTTGACTGGATTCTACTCTAGCTTTTGGCTCTCCACCCTATGTCTACAAATTGCTTGTATTAGGGCTAGAGATAGGAGATAGATGACATTCATCCTAGAGTTCTTCCCATTTCTCATCTGAATCCACATTTCCAAAAGAGTGAGTTGTTTGACAAATTTCTTGCCTATATTTTCAATAAGCTTCTATTTTCTCAGCATTCCAATCTTTATTATTTAATGCTCTTCTTAAACCAAAAGTCATTTTGATTTTAGGATCAAAATCCATTTTTTTAACATAAAAAGTTTCCCATGGCCTGTCCTCTTAAAGGGGCAAATCTGTCAATTCTACATAAAAATTAGGAATATCTCCCCTAGGATTTCTTCTATTTTCCCAAAAGGGACAGCCCTCATGTGAAATTCTTGTAGCAACCTTATTATTCTTGATTCATGAAGTTATGAAACCATTTGGGTCATATACCCATTTATCTTCAATTAGAAATAAACCTAGTAAGGCTAACTTTCTCAGCAACACGAGCTCAACATCTCTGATCTCTAGGGTCATGTTGTTTGTCACCCATGGAACATCATACATTTTCTTCTTTTTCTTCCCAGTGCCATATTAATTATCCACCATAGACACTTGCTTGATGACATCTAAGAATGCTAACCTAAGGGTCAAAATCTTAGGTAGCAACACTGGTTCTCCACTAAAACCATGGACTCTAATAATAGTATGATGGGATCCAAAAAAGTAATCACAAAGAATAGTGTAATTGGTCATAAGGCCTGAGACACTTGGAGTCATTCTATTTACAATTGGCTCTGGGCTCAAATGATAAAAATCAGGGGCAATAAAAAGTTCCCAAAATTTGTATGGGTCACTAGTTTTGGACAAGATATGTGTCCATGCAGACATAGAAATGGTTCTATGTAGATCAAAGCTTGGGTCATACATATTTAGACGCATGTGTTGGGAAAAGATGCCAGAATTTTGATACAACATGAGATGAAATAGATAAGAGGAATACCTAAAAACCCCTTTAGATTTGAATTGGGTGAGTTGTTCAACCATTGAATATGCATTCTACTCTAAGAAATCATGTCGATACTCCTGAGTCTTGTCAACAATTTTCAATTTGAAAAGGATGGCCATTTGTTCTTCATAGATAGTTGCATCTTCTTTCATTCCAAAAATGAAAGCCATCATGGAAAGTGCATCTTGACTAGCTTGTGTAAATTATACTCTTACTACTAGCCATGTTGGCACAGTGGTATCATCATTGCCTAATTTCAAAAACCTCAATTGAGTATTGGCATTTGCCCACATTTTTTGCATTTTAGTAATGGTGGGAAATGTGGCTGTCATGTCATGATATAGGTCCAACATCTCTCTAATAGCCTTTGGTGTAATCTGCACTATGAATGGACCCTATTGTATGGTATTTAAGAGAGCATGAAACAATTTAGTGCATACTTTAACCAAGTCAGGGCACAGATGCACACCTAAGACAATCAATTGTGCCAGCTGGGAAGTCCATATCCTCATTGCGAATGTTTGATATTATCCAACCTTGGCCCTTTGAAGACATCTTTGATGTGCTCCTTCTCTTAGAGCTTTGCTAGGCTTGTGAAGGATTGGGTCCATGATTCTATCTGCAAAATCTTTCACCTTTGCTAGGTCATTTACAAAACCAACTTTAGGGACGCTAGTCTATAGATAGATCTTTAATGGTTATGTAGGGGCTGAAACATATGATTTGCTTATGAAAAACTTATCAAGGGATTCGTAAATCCTAGAACCTTATTGTGAAAAATGTGTTCCCTCCATATTTATATCTATACTTAGAAATATTGAGCTATGGTAACAAGAATGGAGCTTTGTAATAGGGAAGGTAGTTTCAGTAAGTAGGTTTGCTTATGAGGTAGAATTTTAGGTAACAGGGATTTTTTCGCAGATGTAGGAATGTTTGAGACACTGTTAAGCTTTAACTCTTGTTATGGGGTATTTATTGACCCATAAAGTTTCAAAATGGCATTAAAACTAGGTAATCGTTAGCAAATCTTACTAAATATTCATGGGAGAATGAGTTAGACACGTCGTGAAAGTGGTTGCGCAAGGTATCTTAGGGAATTTAAAGATTTGGGGGATATTTAATGTGTTGAGAGTTTTGAAAATTTTGAAAAAAAGCTCTGAATTGTGGCCACGTGTTCAAAGAACACTTATTTAAAAGAAAAAGTAAGAGAAGGAAAAAAAAGGGAAAACAAAGCAATAAGGAAAAGGAAACTATCTAACTATAATACATTAACCAGGTATCTTTGCCTCCCTCCTGGATCAAAAGAATAATTTTTGAAGTCTCCTTCAGGGCGAGACGAGTTATGTTGCCAGACAAGTGGCTGAATGGGATGAATCTCTGGTGACTTGCTCTTCTTGTATGCCACCTTGATTGGCCTACATTTGAATGAATCAGAGTCAAACATGATTCCAACATACACATACTCTTCTCATTCTTGAAAGCTTATCAAATGCTGGTTCTTGATACTGGCATGTCTCATCAAGAAATTGATTGCTATTTGTTCATCAACATAAGCTATTTGATATATATCATTTATTATCTTATCTCCTTTTGCCTCAAGCTCAGGTTCCATTATATGATCATCCTCCTTAATGACTTAAAAAATATCATCTTCAAATTCATCAACCTCTTAAAAGGATAAGTTTGAAAGCTTGCGATAATTTTGCATATTTATTTGAGTCTTAATACTGTCTTGTCCATTCGCAACTAACTTACAGCCTCTTTGAAGAATAGTATAACCTGCTCAATGAATTCAAACAAGTCATTTGAATCATGATCAAGGAAGTGTCCATGCTCCCCCATATCATATTGTAAAGTGAGAAGAAAGTCAAAAATTATCTCTTCCTCATTAGAGATTAAGGCATAAGCTCGTGACTTCCAACTCAAAATCTAGAATTCATGTCGAGAGACTTGAGGATTGATAGAAGAGGTATCTTTTGGCATTTCTTCCCTTAAAAAATTTGGGATTGTATGACCTTCATCAAATATGACATAAGTACCCAAACCAGTGGAGTCATAATTTCCATATGGGTCACTTTGCATCATAGCTAATAAATGATTATTTTCCTCTTCTTGATTGTATTTAGTCCAGTCACCTATCTCCTCAACAAAAACCCTTTCTTCTTTATTCAACATAGCATGAGCTGCTTGTAGACACTAAAATTGTGTCTACCCCCTAGGTCATCCTCCCCCCTTGACCCCTTTGGCCCATGTCCTAGCCCTTGTCTTAGTCCCCTCCATTTTTAAATTAAAATAAATAAATATTTTAATTTATCCCCCCTCTTCCACCTCATCCATGCCACCTTGGATCCCCTCCTTGGATGCCCCCACCTCTCTCCTAGCCTTTATTTCCCAAATCTCCCCTTTATCCTTCCTCTCGCGTCCATTAAACCTTCCCACGACTATTTTCCCATGCCCCCTTGACCCGGTAGCATGCAATAACAGACAGAGGCTAATTTTAGCCTCTGTGCCCATTCTTTGGCTGCTGACGTCGATCATTACTCAGTTGACATCAGCGGTTCTGCCACCATCGGCATCCTTCAAAATGGTTTCCTATAACCATTCTGGCACCCCCCCTACGAATAGAACTCTCTTGATGCTTTTGCATTCATATTTTCTTCTCCTCCCTCTCACACAGCAACCCCCAATAGCTACAGGTACCTTGCAGAGCAGTTCCAACAGCTCCATTTGTAGGTTCTTCAACAGCTCCGACAACAGGTTTCTCCATTCTCCAACTAGCAAGCAAGAGGTAAGCACAGTGTTGTTTTCCATTTCATTTCTTATCTACATTTATCTATTTAGCTAACTACTACCTAAACCTTCCCTGTCTGTCCTTGAGAGGCTGAAAAGCCTTCTCAGACCCCTGTCTCCCATCCATCTTCCTTTTGCCCTGTCACCCTTTCAGTCCAGTCCCAGACAACATTCTCAGTCCTTCAAACCCAAAACAAGTCCCTCAAACCTCTAGGTAATCTCACAGACCTCTAAATAGACCTCCCTGACCCTCAGATGAGACCACAGTCCATTCTATAGACCAAGACCCAGACATGTAACTCATCCCTGACTATTGCCCCAGCCAACCTCGTCCATTTCCCCTATCGATGTCAGCATCATAACTAACGCTAACAATACCACTGACATCGGTGACTGTGCAAAGGCAGATTGCTTCTAAACAGGTATGCTTTTACTTTCAGTTCTTTCTTTCTATCTTTTATCATTTATCACTTTCTATTTTTGATTAGCATTTTATTTTAACAGTAGACTGTCATCCCCTAAGAAGCCTTTGTGCTTCTAGGACCAAGCTCTTGCTTGGCAGTCCACCCTTTTATCATCTAACATTTTTTGTGTCTTAGTGTTTTCTCTTTCAGGTGTCATCCTCCACAACCAAAGAGGAGTTCTCACAATGTCTGAATTCTAGTGCACACATCTACAATCTGGGTACGTACAAACCCTCGTCCATTTCCTTCTTATTTTCTCATTTCCCTTTCTTGAATGTGAAAAGTGAATCTAGCGTAGAAACATTCTGTCCCACCAGGCGTGCCAGAATGTTTCTACGCTATTTTCACTTTTCACATTCAAAGAGAGAAATAAGAAACTAAGAAGAATGGTCTAAGGCTTGTCTGTACCTAGATGAAGTCGTGTGCACCGTTATCCAGATGTCGTGAGAAATCCTCTTTGGTTATGGAGGATGACACCTGAAAAAGAAAGAGACTAAGATAAAGAAGGCATTAGATGAGGATATGGTGGGTTGCCAAGAAAAAGCTTGATCCCCGAAGTAAAAGCTTGAGGGATGTCAACCCACTAGTCGATAAAAAAGATGTCTGATAAATAGCAGAATGATAAAATACTGAAATGAGAAAAGACTAAAAAGGAAATGGAAGGAAATGCTTACTTGAATGTTGCTGTCGGCCTGGTCATAGTCGCCAACATCGGTGGTCCTACTGGCATCGGTTGTATATCTACCGACGTCAGTTATTATGCCGACGTCGATGGGGGTAGTGGTCTCTGCGGTCGGCGTCGATCAGGGTAGTAGTCTGTGGATGAGGTTTGGGTGAGTTTTTAGTCTGTGGACAGGGTCTATGGACGTACAAAATGGTTTGGATAATGGTTTGAGGTAGTCAGAGGGTCTGTGCAGAGATGCAGGGGAGTTAAATGGATAGAATGTCAAATGGACAGAAGGGTAGAGGAGGCCAATAGGGAGACAGGGAAATAAGGATTCGAGTCTGGTCTGGTCTGGTGATAGGAAGTGTTGAATCTAGTTCATAACACTTAGAAGTAAATAACTAGAAAACATAATGAAAGTACAAACAAAATACTTACTTATGGCTAGCTGAAAGAGTGTTGTAGACTGCTTGTACCTATTTTTGATGTAGCATGTATGGAGGACCTGTTGCTAGTGTAGAAGACTGATGCTATGTACCTGAGGGAGAGAGTGAGAGGTCTGATTTGCAGATTGGTAGATTGATTGGCTGAGTGGCAGATGGTCAAAGACTAAAGATTCAAGGATCCAGGAGTTGGATCAAGAGTAGGGGCAAAGGAAGGATAACGAATGTAGAAAACTATTATGAATGAAACTAACACCGAAAATATCACCGACATCGGTTGATAGTTGACCAATGTCGGCAGCTGGAAGGCAGGAAAAAGGTTAAAAATAGCCTTTTGTCTATTTTCCCAACTGCTGGGTCAGGGAGTCCGAAGAAGAAATGGTCGAAGGTGATTAAAATGGATGAGAGGTTAAAGGGGAGAAGTTGGAATGGGGGTCTAGGCATTAATATTGGCCATGTGGGGAATGAAGGGAATCCAAAGAAGGGTATCCAAGGGTGGTGAGGTGGCAAGGGAGAGAGAATTATTAACTTAAAATAAGATAATTATTTCAAATTAATAAGACATGGGTTAGGAGTGGTTAAGTGGACCAAAGGGGACTAAGGGGGGAGAAAGGACCAAGGGGTAGACACGATTTCGGTGTCTACACTACTTCTAATTTTGAGGTTGGTTCATTAGTGATGTGATCCTTATATAGTGGCTCAGATAATATCTTCATCTTTGAACCATACTTGGTTTTTAGGATAAGATGAGACCAATCAAGTGACATATATCCTCCTATCTTGGCTATAAAGTCTCTGGATAAACATAAACCAAATATAGGGGGTATATCTATGACTATTATATCTTGATTGACAATTATGTTGGGGCAAGTATACAATTGCAATGGAAGTTGTTTAATTCTTCCTATTGTTCACACTGATTTGCCATCTAGCTGCATAACTCCTTTAGTAAGTGGCTCATACTTTATTTTTAATGCATCAGCTATTCACTTAGGCATTACTGTAGTACTAGCCCCTAAGTCTATCATTGCATTATGCAATAGTTTCTTGCCAACTATCAAAGTCAAATAGAAGGGTTCTAGTTTGGATTTGACTACCTCTGGTGCATTGTTCATTAGGGCTTTTGTCTGTGGATGGACTGTGTGTTTTTATTTTTTTGCAGGTCCTTCTTTGATACTAGTATGTTCAGGCACTACTTGGCCTTGTAGACCTTCTTGTAATAGTGTCTTTTGCTTAGGAATTGATAATATGTCCCATATTGATACTTGTGCTGGAGTCCTCTTTAGCTGATCTACCACATTCATCAGTCCAAGAGTTTGGGTTCTTAGAAAATAAGGATATTTTGATTTTTCTTGAACTTATCCAAGAGCTACTTGATTTTGCACTGGTTGATGTGCTTCTTGTCTAACAATTGTGTTTCAATGACCTTGAAATGGAGGATTCTCCATAACTTCATTATGTGCAACTTCAGGTTGTTCCATCATTCTTCTCTTTGATCTGGTATAGTAGTCTGATTACACCACTAGTTTCTTGGAAGTAGAAGCTTCATTCAAGAATACTAATTCTTCATCTTCAACCCATGAGAACAAAGCATGTTCTAGGGCTATTTATTCTTCTTGTTGTAAAGACATCCCTTGCATCTAAGACATTAGGATTGAATTTTGCATACCAAAAGATTGGTAGGCTTGATTGTCACTAGTACTTGCAAATTGTCCATCCATTCTTCTTTGCTCTGTTACCTTTTGTTGTATATTACCCATGGGACAATCTCTAAGCATATGAACATTATTACAAGCGAAACACTAGGAGTTGGTGTCATCTTCATAATTATTTTACCCTTGAATAATCTCCCTATTTGAATTAGGGGGAACAGTTTGTGAGGGTGTAGGGACTACAACTAATTAGTTTGTTGGTGGAGGGTTAGTTTGTCTTTGAGGACCCTTATACTGGTTTGGCTATGATGAAAATCTATTTTCTTGGTAGCCTTGATATTTGGGTTTAGGGTAAGGATTCTGTTGTCTTTTTTATCTTGATTAACTCATTAGAAAATGTCCTTAAGATGTTCTTGATATCATCCATCTCAGATGACTGGGTAGGGACAAGTTATTTAGCAGGTTGTTGAGGATATTTATACATATACATAGGTG
Organism: Torreya grandis; assembly: GCA_037957365.1. Taxonomy (NCBI): domain Eukaryota; kingdom Viridiplantae; phylum Streptophyta; class Pinopsida; order Cupressales; family Taxaceae; genus Torreya; species Torreya grandis. Next base: position 438,682 of record JARHVA010000353.1, on the reverse strand, counting down.
GGGCTATGAGATTAGGGGCTTATTGAGGCATATTTAAGGTAATCTCTGGAAACATGGGCATGGGAGGCCTTAGGGGCAACTTTCCAGCATCTATTAAATTATTTTCAACTCTGACTACATAGTCATAAGCTTCTGGCAAAGTCTAACCTCCAAGTGACTAAATCATTATAGATATATTTGAATTTAAAGCTAAAAAGTAAAATACTATAGCCATACCTGGTAATAGTCTTGCTATAGTAGGAATCCTTTCCCAAGTCTTTTGAAATCTTGAATTGAAGTCAGTCATTACTTCTTGTGGTGCTCTTTGGATATTAATAATTTTTTGCAACAAAGAAGATTTATCACCCTTTTCTTCAAATCTTTCAAAGAAAAGATCTCCAAGCTGATCCCATGTAGATATTGTATTTGGAGTCAAGGATCGATACCATTCCAGAGCCTTTCCTTTAAATGAATCTGTTAATAATCTTATAGCCATATTCTGCTATGTGACAACATGTATGGCACAAACATTTGATACATCTTGCAGATGTTCTTCAGGGGTTTTAAAATCTTGCCCACTAAATTTGGGTAGATCTTTCAAGGCATTTAATGGGATAGGATCCCAAGTGGCTGGTGGTATTGGGAGAATCAAAGAACTACTAGTGTTCCAACTTGCATAATTTCTTGGCTCTATAGGTGCTCCCATGTTTGCTCTTAGTATTAGTATAAACTGATTGACCCTTCTTCTTAGACTAGTTATCAATGGTGGAAAAAGAATACCTAGATTTATAGTAGATTGAGATCTATTTACTAGTCCATAGCTCTGACTCCTTGTATCTCTCTAGTTCATACGGTCTTGAAATAAAATTCAAGATGGTGTCCCATCGAGTGAGCCAAAAATTGTTGATGCTTAAAATTGCATTATTTGCAATACCAACAATGGGAAGTTTTAGGAATGTGGGACTTGCAACCTGAAACAACCTCCAAATTTTAAAGAAGTTGGTTCTTATTTATCTCAAGTGTATAATGAGGAAAGGGATAGGAATTAAGCATAAACACAAATGCAATGAAAGAAAATCTAACTATGGCGATGCACCTAAATTTAATTCAACCCTTAATTCTAAGCACAATGAAGCTATATTTAAGATTCAATTGCATTAAAGAGCAAACTAGGCATGATTAATGTAAAAAATGAAAACAATAGAATCAAAGGCTCACAACTTAGACTATTCTTGCAATGACATAGGAAATATCAACAAAGGCACAAAATTTTGTCTTCTCATTAATTTTCTAGTTACATAAAAGGCACATAAACATGTACAGTTACACAAACTTTCTAACTCAAGAAAATAGAACAAAGGCAAATGACATTACTAGTCACAGTTAAAAAGTCTAAAACTTATTGACAATAATCTCTTACAAAAAATTCTGTCTATATCTTCATATCCTCCTCTAGTGATCTCTGCACCCCTATTTATAGCATTGGAGTAGCTCTAGATTGCCTACATATTCCCCAATCCAACAGCCTAACTAAACTCTAACTGAACTAGAAACATCTAACACAGGATATTTCTTGGATCTGAAACATTTTATCTCCCTGCAAGTTCATTGGCTGAAATAGATACATAGGAAGCTTCCCACTATGAAATGTGCAAGGACACTTGGCTACTTCACTTACTCTACTTTAAAAACTTCTTATTATTCAGGGGGCACCAAAAAATGACACTTGGCATGTTTCGTAGCACTTATCAATAACAAATGGCACTTTTTGCATAACCTATACTCTTTACTGTGTCTTTGCTCAGGAGTGTTCTGTCCTTAACATATGTCACAGTCCACTTCTTCAAAACTTTAACAACTTATAGAAAATGTGACCCATAACACTTCTCACTTGATCAACTTCAAAAAAGGAACAGGGATAGGTGGTGCTTTCTGTGCATCTTTAACAAGGGACATGTGGCAGTCTCCACTACTTTTAGCTACCTTTTGAGAATCCTATAAAAGGTGACACATGTTGGTCTCCACATCACTCTATCTATACTATAGAAAAATTTAGGCCTCATTTCATATTTACATAGATGGTGACACTTGGCATCTTCCATTTGCCTTATAAACAAAACTTGGGACCCACCATAGTCTTTACTTATCGATGAAACAAAATGAAGATATTTTGGATGTTGACACATGGTGGCTTCCACTTTCTTCAGCTAGGGATACGTGGCATCTTTCATTGCTTTCTCAAAAGCCAATTGAAACCTTATATAATTGCCACTTGGTACCTTCCGCTTGACCCTGAGAAAATATTATTGAAAGAAGCTTTTGAAATGTATAAGAACATGAGACGTGGATGCCAACACTTGTCACGCTCTACTGAGTTACCATAGAATACGTAGCACATTTTGAGCAACTTATAGAAATAACAAAATGTGCCTCAACCAATGACACTTGGTAGCTTCTATGTAACTTTGATACTTTAAAAAATTTAGGCAAAAGAAACTCGCGCCTATGCTCTGTGTCAAAAACTTCACTACCTCAAAACTAAAATGTGCAAGGACAAAACTTAGAGCACACAACTGAAAATCAAAATAAAATGTAGAGTATTTTTTACTCTACAATATCCTTATCCAATCCCTCTTTGATAAGGGGAGCTTACATTAGACAACCCCAATGCACCATCAAACCAAGCCCTTGATATATTCAGACAACCTATCCCAAACCATGCTCCTACCAAGAATGGGATCAACAACATTGAGTGTTCTCATGATGCCCACATAGTTAACATGTTCCTTGATGCAGTAATTACCAAACCACCTAGTACCTAATCTTCTAGTCCTCCACCTCCTTTAGACACTCAAACCAAGGAAGTACCTTCTTTTCCCCCTTCACTTATTGAGGTAGTGGAGACTCTATCCTTCCTTTAAACTATCATATCATAACAACCAACCATCGTTGCCTCACCCTTACCTTTAACCACCAAGAAAGCCACCCATCCTTCAAAGATAATTGTCAAGGAGTAAATCCCCATGTCCACTCCTCCCACATAAGAGCCACTTATCTCAACCTTGCATCCTTTGATTGAGGAAGAGGATAAGGTTACCATCCCCCTTACCCAACTTATGGGTTTATCATTTGAACCTACTACCTAGGGAGTTAAACCAATCTATAAACCATTCTCTAGACTAGTTTATAGATTGGAATTTATTTCCAAACCTAGCTTAGATTGGGCTACCTTTTGGTAGCAACTAGGTCTCCCTTATATTACTAGACTAAAACCTCCAACCCTTTCTTTGGTAGACTAACCTACCACTTTTATTAACCAACATATTACCATATCTACCTAACCAACCAAAACCTCCACCCAACCAACCAAGGCCTCTACCAGACCAACCAACCCCCAACCACCTAAGTCAACTGAGATCCAAATGGATAAACCCTATTCTATCACCCAAACCAAAATAACCAAAATCCTTGGTACCTTCCCTACACCAAGCCTTAGTCACTCATATGTGAAAGTGTACCTAACCCATTCAAAACCACTAACTAAGAGCCAAACCAAAGTAACCAAAGAGGTAAAACTACCCAAAGACCCTAAACCCCAAAATTTACCTCCCTTAACCTTTCCTTCCATTTTAGGGTCTCTTCCTTCTACCTTGAGCAAGAAGATAATTATCTCTACCAAGACCCCACCAACTCTTTTAGTTATACCTTTGTAATTGCTTTCTGATGCACCTCTCTTCACTGCACTATCAATACCTAAGATACCTATGTTGAAATCATCCACCTTTAGCTTATTAACTTCCTTGCCTAAACTAAAGCCATCAACCAAGTGCACCACCCTACCCAAAACACCTACCACCAAACCTATTTCCAAGAAACCTTCTACCTCAATAATCAAAGCATAAACCACTACACCTCTACCACCTTTATCCAAGTCCTCCTCAACTATTCACCATAAGTTATTATAGACTTATTGTTTAGTCTTAACTCTCATCAAACCCTTTGACACTCTTTCTTAAAAACTTGTATGGTACAATGACCACCACATGTGTTATTATCATAGGACAATCATCCATGATATGGAGAACTACAAAGCTCTCCAAACCATTATCCATCAAATTTATGACAAGGACAATCTATTAACAGACAAACCTCATATAGGCCCCATACTAATCCAACCAAAAACCATACCTACCTAATACTTACTCCTCCTCTCTCACCTTAAAGTGAAGATGAGTTTGAATAATCTACTACTTCAACCTCTCCTTCTATCCATACTATCAATGTGGTCATGAGATCATGACAAAGGATAAGGGGAAGGCTAGGGTGTCTATTCCTTGGATGTACCCCTCTTCCATCTCCAAACTAAATCACACCCAACTATCTCTATCTTTGACCAAACCCAAGGTTTCTATTTTAGATGCCTCCCAATCTAACCCCTCATAATCTATTAGGAGAGTTATCCTCAAGAAACTTCACTAGACCATGATGAATACGAGCTTGTATAAGTTGATCTCTACCTCTCCCCACAATTTCTAAACACTAGTAGAGAATTTTCAATCCATTGAGGTTTAACTTGAAGACCCTCAACCTTTATCAACCTTTGTTGGTGTTCTTCAAATTTCTAACCTTGTTACCTCCAAGGATTCAAAAATACCTACCATCCATCCTAGAGACCCAGATACCCCTCTCTTTATTACTACTTACATCAACCAAACCCAAATCAAATGGATCATGATTGATGGGGGGATAACATTAACATCATTTCCTCCCATGCCTACAAATAACTCAACTTACTGAATAATGTCATGTTTGAGACCTCAACTATCCTTTGATCATTCAATGATACCATGGCCACCACCTTGGAAATTGTCATCTTTTATATCTATTTAAGAACCCACATGCTCTTCAAACTTTTATAGTAGTGGAATGTGAATTCTAATAATTTTTTTTGTTGGGATGCACCTATATCTACTTCATGGGTTATGTCCCCTCCATCCTTCACTATTACATTAATTTTGAGCATGAAGGATAAGTCATCACCATCCAGGTTGACCTAAGTCCTTTCTCAACATGTAATATGACCTATCACCCCAATGATGTCCTCATATCCCCATAAAACACACCCTCAATAGATAAAACCAAACCTTCAACCATCAAAACAGATATCATATCCCCTTTCACCGATGAGGCATAGACTAGTTCCTCTATCCCTTATGACCAAATCCCCACCATGGACCCTTTGAAATCAATGTTATATCACCTTTCACTGGGGGAGTATCACCTTTTAGATCTTGATTCTTTCCTTACTCCTCATGAGTATGGGCAACTCACCAACCAACTAGGATATGACCCCAATGTCAGAACTATCATTCCATTTAGACCTCCCCACTATTAGACCCATTTTATCTATGGGAGACTCACCAAACCCCTTTGTGCTTCTACCACCTCTCTTTCACCTATGCCATTTTCCACTGGTTTATCCTACCTAGATAAGTTAAGCTTCACCAAGACATACCTCAATCAATGTGCTTATAAAGGCTTTGGTCTTTGATGATGTAAGCATGGACCACATAAATTGGTCACCATCAAAACTAGGGAGCCACTTGAGAATCATGGCCTTGGTTTCATTCTACACAAGAAGAAATAACCTAAACCACTTGCCATTACCATTATTGAGGAAGATACCCTTTCCTCAATGACCTCACCTCCACTTATGTATGAGGATATGACATCATCCCACCTAACATTTTTCATCAACATCATTAGCCTCAAACCCATAACTTATCAAAAGGAATGGATGACTATATCCATCCCTTTAACCCATCTTGAGATGATAATAGAAGAATATCCTGCTATTAACACCATCTAGTACTAGGATGATGATTCCATTCTCACCTACCTTTGTACCCCAAATTCATCCATCCACAAATCCCTTCCTTCTAATCCCTCAACCATGTTAAATGAGTCCACTATGGATATCAAATTGGGTACTTAAGATAACCCCCATATTGTCAAACTTGGCCAATCTCTAAATGTCAAGGAACTTTAGGATTTTCCCTCTTTCCTCTAAGACTGTAACATAGCATTCAATTGGTCTTATAGTGACATTCCTAGAATTGACCTTGTCATTTCTACCCATAACATAATCACTAATGATGATGTCAAACCTATCAAATAGAAGCTTCAATGCATGCACCCTTACATAACCCTTTTCATCAAAGAAGAGCTTTAGTCTCTCCTATCTATCAATTTCATTCAACCCATTTGATACCTTTAATGGGTGCTGAATTTTTTACCTATCACCAAAGACATAGGAGGAATAACCTCACTTGCCTCAAAGATGACTTTCCTCTACTGAGCATCGACCAGCTAGTTGATTTTACATCTGAACACAAGAATTTATATCTTATGGTTGGATTCTTGGGATACAATTCGATATTACTTGCTCCCTAAGATTAACACAAAATTGCCTTTACCACCCCATGGGGAACCTTCTACTATAGAGTCATTGCTTTTAGGTTAAAAAATGCTAGTGTAACCTACCAATGTGCCATGACTTATATCTTACATGACCTTATCCATAAGATTGTCAAGGACTATGTGGATAACCTTATTGATAAATTCAAACTCTGAAGGGATCACTTGGCCATTCTTAAGATCATCTTTGAACACCTCATCTATTATCATGTCCACCTTAACCCTAAAAAGTACATTATTAGGGTCTTGTAAATAAATTTTCTTAGTTTCACTATATCCCTTCATGGAATAAAAGTTGATCCCACCAAGATCAAAGACATCCTTGACATGCTTCCTCCCATCAACTTCAAGAAACTTCATAAATTTTAGGGGAAGCTTCAATCCATTCATCATTTAATCTCCCAACTTTTAGATTGATGCCAAACCTTCCACCACCTCTTGAGGAAGGATGTGTCTTTCAAGTAGAATAGTGATTGTCAAAAGGCCTTTGATTCACTAAAAGAGTACCTTTTGTCACCACTTATCCTCACCCCTTATAAGGATGCCCAACCTTTCTACCTATATATCTCTGGCACTAACCATTCCCTAGGGGGAATGATTTCTCATCAGGATGAACAACATAGAGAGAAAGCCATATACTACAGTAGTCACATGCTTGTAGAGTATGAGACTTAGTATACCCATACTAAGAAACTTTGCTTAGATTTAGTATTTGTGGCCACCAAACTTTGCCACTACATTCTTAACCACAAAACTTATGTAATAACCAACACTAACCCACTCAAGTACATGAACTCCAAGTCATACCAAACATAGTGTATGGCCAAGTGGCTCATGCTTTTAACAGAGTTTGACCTTGAGTTTCTTCAAAAAAAAGTCAATTAAAGGGAAAGTCATCACTAACAAATTAGATAAAATACCTTTAGTAGGTAACCAACCTCCTCCTCTTGAGTTCCCTGAAGAGTCCATCATAACCCTCTCTCAAGTGTATTTCACCTATCAAGTCACCATGTTCTTTGATGGATCAAAGTGTCAACATGGTGGGGGAGTAGGTATCATCCTTATCCCCTTTAATGGTGAACCTCTCCCTTTTTCTTCAAAAATTGATTTTAAATGTACCATAAATATGGTTGAGTATGAAACCCTAGTGATAGGCCTTCAAACTACTTTAGCCTTAGGATTCAAAAAAATTAATATCTTTGGCGACTCCCAGCTTGTGGTCAATCAAAACAATGGCTCTTACCAATGTAATAATGATGTTTTTTAGTAGTACGAATAACTAGTTGATGAACTTTTAGCATCATTTAAACACTATCACATCCAGTCAACCTTATGATCTACTAATAAGTTCACACCATGACTTCCTTTACCTCTCAAATACCATCTACACCCTTAAATTCTAAGCTATCTATCATTATACACAAACTTACCTAGCCTTCTTATGCTAAACCAGATTCTCCCACCATTTTCAATGTGAAAGACACCAAACCTAACCTTTGGTATAAAAAAACCTTTGACTATCTCAACCTTACCATAATCCCTTCTAGTCTTTCTAGGAATGCCTAAAAAATCCTCATCTAGAGCACATATCACTATACCATTATGGGAGGAATTATTTATAAACATGGCTTTGATGGTCTCTTCTTCTATTGCCTATGTAGTCAAGAAGCCTCTCATAATATCAAGTAAACACATGATGATATCTATGGATGCCACTTTAGTAGCCTTGTTGTAGCTAAGCATATCCTTCACCTCAGATATTACTAGCCTACCCATAACTAAGACTACTATGATTATGTGAAAAAGTGTGATAAATATAAACAACATGCTAATTTTCATCACATACCTAGCCATAGTCTTCTAGTTTCCACTAATTTCTAGCCCTGCTCAAAATAGGTTCTAGATCTTATTGGAAAAATTAACCCCCATTCCTATAGTGACACCAATCTATCATCACCATGACTGAGTATTTTACCAAGTGGGTAGAGGATATTCATTTAGTCTAAGCCAAAGTGGAAAAGATTATCAACTTTATCAACCATCACATTATCTACTATTTCAATGTTCCTCTCAAGATCATCATTGACAATGGTAAATCCTTTAAGAACAAGAAAGTCTAGGGTCTATGTGACACATCAGAACTAAGTTAATATTCTCCTCACCCAATCAGCCTTAAATGAATGGATAGGTTGATGCCTCTAATAAAACTCTTAACAACATGATAACTAAAATGGTCAAAGCATCTGATTAGGATTGGCATTTGTACATCCCCTTTTCCTTATGGGCATATCATACTAGCATAAAACCCCTATGAGAGCTACCCCTTTCTCTATTATGTTTGGATTTGAGGTTATCTTTCATATTAAAGTATAAATCCCCTCTCTTTGCATATATTTTCAAGAGCTCATTTTTTAGGATGATTATCATCAACACCATTTAGCCCAATTTGAGCTACTTGACAAGAATCATTTAGTAGCCCTTACCCATCTCCATGTCTATCAAGAGCACATCAAACATGCCTATAATAATCACCTCAAAGTGAAAAAATTCAATATCAAAAACCTCATACTAAAGGAAAACCAACATGTCACTAACATGGAGAAAAATAAGTAGGGAAAGTTTACTTTTAATTGGCTTGGACCTTGTATCATAACCCAAAAGTATGGATTAGGAGCTTACCAGTTGTCTTCTCTCAAATTACACCTAGAACTTGAGCCCCTTAATGCTTTGCATATACATCTATTCTTTTGTTAATAAAGATCAAATTCACCTTTTGTCTGACTTAAGCTCATCCCTTGTTATCTACTTTTATTCCATCTCCCTAGTTAGGGGCAACTAATTATAATTGAATCATGTGATTATTTGTCATTGGCATGGACTTATCTTAAACAATGGGTATCATGTATCTACCCATGGCATGGTTCTCATGGTACTTTCCACCCATTTACAAAATGGATTCCCATGGTCATTGTCATCTAAACCTCTTTACACCTAATCAACCTTATTGCGCTTTTAGTTTTGCCTTCATAAAGGTGAACCACTAAGTTGGCATAAGTAAGTCTATGTCAAAAAATATCAAGGCAATAAAAAGTAAAAAAACCCTATCATTAAAATTCATGGGTCATTCCTAGCATTCACAGATTGCTCCCTTGAAGGACAACTATTAAAAATTTATTTAAAATTGCCAAAAGTTAAGGTGGACTACTCCCTTGAAGGACAACTATCAAAAAACATTGCACATATCAAATGAAATTAGACCACTCCCTTGAAGGATGGCTAAGTAAAGAATTTTTTGAAAATCATAACAATTTCTTGGAAGCTTCTCGCATCGAATAACTTCCCACATATAACAATCAACAAAAGACCCATTATCATAATCACAACAAAATAAAACTAATCTTAAAATATTCAATCAGTTCTCAAGTAACATACTAAGGTGGAAACCACAATTATATTTCACATGTAGACTTACTGCATTGATTAGTCTACACTTTACCTGACATAGAATTATTTATACTAACCCTTTAAACACCTACAGAACATGCATGCTAGTCTCAAAAGAAGGTTCTATTTTCACCCCTCTCCACTTTACTCACTATAATCAAGATATTTTTGAGCTTACTTGACATTATGTGGTCAAGACACCTTTTAACCAACTGATAAACACTAATACAAATCATTCTAAGGGATTATGTGCTTTAAGCCAATCCAACTTTGGTTTTATTCTATTCCTTGTCAAATAAGAAGCATTGTGCCCTCTCCTTATCCTATTGTGACTAGTTGATATTTTTAAAGGTATTTGTCCCTTGATTATTGATTATATTCTTTATCCTCCCATATAGTATTGTTAGTTACCTTACCTCATGTACTTTACCTTGAGTAAGATATCAAAAATCATAATCATAATAGGCATATCCATGTGTGTCATATGCAAAATCATAATCATAATCACAATCATAACAAGAATAATGAAACCATCACATCCATGAGCATTTAAACAATCAACCTTTTTTCACCACATGTCTAAATCTAAAATAATGCAATATATTCTCATTAAAATTTAGCATGTCATAAGCATAACCATAAATCAAATCCATCTCATGCCTAACTAGTGTCTAACAAGTCAACCATAACATAAACATAAACCATGATCAAATATGAACATCACACCATAAGCATTAAATATCAACACTAGCCATAAACCATAAACCATGACAATGATCATATATATCTCTTAAGTCAAATAGCATAATGTGTACAAGCAGATAGACATGACTCTCTTAAAATGGACATCTCATCACATCGGTTTATAGGCCAGAATCCAAATGATATATAAAATGTCATAACCTAGCTATATCTTGTCTATGCCCCAGGGGTACCACTATCCCCTAAAAAACCATTAGATCCTAGTGCCTACCCACCTAATGTACTTACTGATCCCCAATCCATCCCTATCTATCTAGATATAAACATTTCCCACTACCTTGGTGTTGCCACACTAGCACCACCTACTAAGCTAGCTATATACTCACCCCATTGATGCTCTAGTGGACACTATCAAAAATATCACCTCATAATACCATATCTCCTCTAATATAGCTAGGTACCATGCCATGGGGATGGTGCCTAATGGCCCTATCTATGCTGATACTTCTCCTCCTCTCTACCTTAGAGAGTCCCTCTCATGGGTCACCAAGCCTAATGAGGTCCTATCTTGATCCCTCTCACCTATCACAATAACAGCCTAACCCTATAAGTTAGAAACTTGACCCTGTCGTGTAATAATCTAGCCCTATAATGTGGACACCTACCCCTATAACACTGTAACTTATCCCTATGTAATAGCTAAAGCCATTCCTGCCTATCTCTTAAGGCTATCCAAATATATAATCATCAACCTCACACCTCTATCATACCTACCAATGTCTACAACTACATATATAGACTGGTACCATGCTATGTAGCCATCTATAAACCCATCATCATGTATTTATTCCCTAGCTAGTAGCTCATCGTAGTCTAGAAAAGTAGGCACATGATGTGGATCTGGTAATAGGATCTCTAAATCCTCTCACCTATACATGGGGAATAGACCTAGAATACCTTATACTAGGCCAAATTATCAGTATACCTTCTCAAATGGGATGATCTCTACCTCCCCATCCCACCTTCTAAGTATCCATTTATAGATCTAAAGGGAGAGTGTCTACCTCCTATAGCCAGGACATACTAAAAACTAGACATAAGGCCTCCATGTGATATCTACTATCACTAGTGCACCCCTGAACCACTCTACATCATGTGCACCACCTCCTGCACTTGACATAGAAAAATCACCCTTCCACTACATAAAGATGATAGGGAACTCTATCAATGTGTACCCTACCCATGGTAATCCAACTGGCCTTAGCACCTGAATATGCTTATAGGCCCAATAATGTAGAACCAAGATGACACTGATACCATACCTCTTATGGTCCCTAAACCCCCATAGATCCCTATATATATGTACTAGGAAAACATTCACCCAATTGAATATAGTCTTACCTAGAAATACCCTGACTAACACCCCTAATAGCAAGTATGGGAACCTCCCTCTACTTGAGTTGAGAAGCACAAAGCATGAAACAATAATTATCAGCATGGTCATGAGTCTCCTCTCACTTGAATCCCTCTGATATAAATAACTATACCTAAAATCCTTGACATGCCATCTAACCTAATCACTATCATCCCTATACAAAATCTTGATGTGATCATCCTGCTCATATGGTAAATTAGATCACCTCAAAGTGGAAGTTAGGTGATCTTATATGCATCCTCTAGTAAGATAGTCATCTCATCAATTGTAAATAAGAAGGTGTTCATATCAAGATCCCATCTCTTAATGAGCACTATGACCATAGATGCATCCTAAGGCACATGCTAATAGGGCCTCATCACTCCCAACCCCACCTCCTCTATATGGGTACAGTCAGTTAGGGTCATCCCATTTTAGATCTTTAAAAAGATACGTGACACTAAGTCATACATTTGTATCTAGTCCCTAGCTTATACCAATTTAGAAACATGGCTTAGTCACCTACATCATTATCATCCATCCTACCCTTTATGTAACTAACCTATTTCATTATCTATCCTACCCATCTACCCAATACCTACTAGGCTTTCCCACTAAACCTATAGTGTTAGCCTATACCTAGTAATAATCATCTAAATTATTCATAGCATTTAAAATACTTTCCAAGCCTATCTTATACCCTAGTTGACCACCTATGGTCATGATGACCATAAATGATTAGGCATCCATTTTTTTATGGATGTCAACCATCGATGATCAAGCCTAACCATTAAAGGTCACTATGGGTGTTCCAAATCTGAAACACCCAATCCTTATTATACCTTAAATACTACCCAAAAAAAAAATCAAAAAACATAATTTACTAGCTTTCATCCCTACCCAACCCAAGATAACTACCCACCCTACCCACTATTGATTTTATTTATAAATTTACCCAAAACCTAACAAAAACCCTAACTAGGGCATAACAAACCAAACACAAACATTTTAACTTACCCTAACCTCCCAACCTAATGCACACGTATAAATTCAAGCTAATCTATTAAATTTAAGACACCTCATACCTCATTTTATGACCATTGTCATGAAGTCAATCATATGCCTACCTATTCTCATCCCCACCCACATGTTCCCTATATCCTAATTGGTCACCTCAGTCTACCTTAGCTAAAACTTAACCTCTACCTTAGTAAGTACCCTTAGTAACCACCTTCACCATAAAGTACCAAATTTTTCATAGATCAAAGTCAAACACAAGATAAAGCAACAATGAGTGAAAAGTAATTCCAATTTCACTTTTACCCATGGACTTTTAGGTTTCCCACTCTGACCATCAATGGTCAAGGTGACCATTGATGGTCACCCTTAGGCATCCTGATCATCAATAGTTAGGGTGCTCACTTTATGGCCTTACACTTAACAAAAACCTCTTTAGTAGAAACTACCCATTTTTTCACCCACTCATGGGGACTACCTTCTCCACCCACCCTGGCCACCTCATCACTTATCATTGGTCTATTTCAACCCATCTAGTGTGCATTTTGTGACACTTTTTTCTTGGTCATTTGACCACAGTGACAACATTACCATCTTGAACCTTTTTGACCTTATACTACCTCATGCTTACCTAACCTTCTTGTGTCTTTTTGTGATCACTTCCTACACTAGATACCCATGACACTTGGCCTATTGATGTTTTCTCTAGGAGTACTTCCTGCCTTGGATACCCACCAAAACATAGACATCACTTTGAAGAATTACAAGTATACCTAGCTACCACACCTAAATTTAGTCACATAATCCATTTTTTCATTGTACTTCTAGAGCTTAACTTTATTATTTTCAATTATGGCAACCTCATCTTTACATGATCTTGGCTATCACACCTTTTATCGTACTTTGTGTGCATGTTTGCATTTTAGTGACCAACCTATCATCCACCTTCATGACATCCACTTTCATCATCACCTTCACCCACCTTATCAAACCCACACTTGATTCTATATTACCTCATCTACTCCTAGTTTGAAGAACACCTCCTCCCATAATTCAAGCAACTAGACCTTTGACTAGCAATCCATTTTTGTGTTGTAGCTTTTTGATTCAAAGTTGCTTAACAAAAATAGGAAAAATATAGACATAATAAATCTATACATTGTGATATCAAGTGTTTAAAAACCCCTAGAACACTTTAGGACCCCATTAGGACCAATTTTACCTATTGACCCCTAACTAAGCCTAACCATGGTTAATTTTACCAAACTAGCTTAACCCAACCTTTTACCTATTTTTACCATTTATCCTTGATTGTTGATGATTAGGTTGACCACTGATAGTCACCTTGATCATTTAAAATCAAGGGGCACCTCCTTAACCACCAACATTCAAATTCATCAACCTTTCTTTTCTAAAAATAACTCATCTAAATCTAGTTATGAAGCATTGCATGTGTGAGTTAAAATTAGGAAGCCTAGTTCACATATTTTTGCAACTCTCTTGCCTTGCCTATAAGAAGAGATGAATAGGTAGGTGAAAAGATAATCATTGATGGTTGTCTCAATTTTTTGATAGTCTGTCTAACCATTGATGGTCGCCTTGACCACTAACAGTCACCTTAATCATTGATGGTCAGCCCAATTACTGATAGTCACTATGAAAATAAATTATAGCAAGCTATTTTCACCTACCTACCCCCAACCAAACTTGATTATTTATGTCCCTATCTATTAATATACCCTTTATAGATCTTCTAAAGTAGAGCCTAACCATCTAGCACTAGTATTAATTAGTTTATCACTATTTTAATCATTTCTAGTCTATTTATTAAGTAAGCATTCTTGCATTCAATTTTAGTACCTTTTAATTATTAATGTAAATAATTTCTATTTATCTTTATGAACTTAATTGTTTAAAACATGTGGATTGATAACCCCCGAGGAAGCTCTTGCTTCCAATATTTAGCTATCACTAGGAGATTCTCTAAACTATCTGTCTAAAAAATAAATTTGCTTTAGTATTTTCTTATCTATAGGTCATCCTCCCAAGACAAAGATGATCTCTTCATAATATTCTTATTCCATGTGTACACTATCAATTAGGTTTTTTAAGCATAACCATACTTAGTTTCTTATTTTCCCTTTCTAAAATAATAAGCTAAAATTCATTAAAATAGTGGGATTGTCAACCTGAGTAGCAGGATTATTAACCTGAGTAGAGATATTATGATTTTTGTTAGACTAACTTGAGTAGTGATATTGATTTTTTGAGTCATGGTTTTATAGATTAGCAGGATTACACTGTGTGAAACCTGAGAGCTCACTTTGCAAAGTTGTTTATTTCATTTGGATAAGTACTTCAAGTCTAAACAAAACTCTAACTTTTTCCTTATAGGGCCAATTGAAAAGTGATCTAAATAAGCTTAATATAATATTTCTAACCTCTTTTTAAGTGCTTAAAAAGGATTCATAACTTTATTTTGGTGCTTAAGGAAACACTCATATGTTTTGTTGAATAGTTTTTGTAGTTGCTTCTTCCAAATTTAGAACTTAATTCCAAGGGGCCAAAGAACATCTCCAAGATTTTTGATTTAAGTTCTTTAAAATTGAACACATTTCAAAGTTTGTCTTCAATAGATCATTAATTTTTTATAATTAATTGGAAAAAATAAAGTTGTGTGTTTATGCTCTCCCCCATCCCCTATAGGGAACTTGTGGGATCAAAATCACCATATTTATTACAAAGTACCTTAGTACAAAGGCATAAAAGAGAAGTTGTGAAGGCTCTCCCCAAAACCCACATGGCTTGGGTGATCTAGAAATAACCTTTAAATCTCTTTTACTTGATTTTTATTTTTGCATCTTAGCTTGTGAGGGGGACTTCATTACCTCCCATAAGTTATTTAGGGTAGCTTTGACCCAGGGTTTTATCTCCTAGAATCATCTTAAACCCCTCACTATAAGGGGTATATAAATTGGGATCACCTCATTAGGATGGTGGTTTGAGCAGTTAAACCATCTCCTATCACTGAAGTTAAGACTGAGATGTATGATCATGTTGGGCATCACACTACACTGAGAAAATGATGGATGTAGTGGTTGTAAAAAAGGAAAGACATTTTTGTAATAAGCCATATGATGTGGACCCAATTGACATGTTTGTTCTCTTGATTTTTGATGTGAAAGTCTTGTGCATGGGATCCATCTAGAAATGTTCAAAAACTTGCTAGTTTAGTTAACCCCACTTTGCCATACCTTATTAGTTTAAGGCTTAAGATGATTAATTAGTTGAGTTGTCTGTCTTAGATTACTTAGTGTTGTTTTGGGTCAAAACTTAATTATTAATAAAACATCGTAAACCAAACACATTGTCCACAAATTTATTGAATAACGAGGTGTTACGCTATCTAAGTGAAATCATATTTTTCCTTGTTTAAATTGTCATCTTAAACATTGTGTCATATCATCCATTTTGGTGTAGTTATTCTACCCATTTGAGTCTAGATAATTTTCCAAATTTTCTTAAGTCTCTCATTGATAATTTAAATTTAGAATTGGACTTTTCTAAGTTTTAAAGGTTGATGTGTTAAATTGGGTTCACCATTTGCACTTGAATTGTTTTAACTTGGGTTCAATTTCCCATTTGAATTGAGGGCCATTTATAGACTCATTATCACATTATCATATTTGGTGGACTCAAGTCATCTTATGTATCACTCATGATTTGAGTCTTATAACACATTTTACACTACCATTCCTATTACTATGTGGTAGCATTGCACTACCCATTTAGTTTTAGATTTATACTTAGGAATTATTGCATGTTTTCACATCATGAGTTTTTTAGTTCACACTATCTCCTTCCTAATCTAAATGGCTTTCTTCTAGTTTTCTAGTAGCAACTTGTCAAAGTTGAACTATATTTTATGATATTGACATATCTAAAAAGTCTATGTTTTAATTTATTAGTCACACTCTAGGATTTTTAGAGTTATCATACCCTCTTCTAATTGATATGATTTCAACCCTATCCAAGGTTGAGTAATTTTGTTAACACATTCTTCTAATTGTGTGTGATTCCAAGCCACCCTCCTTTTATAGTCTCTTTAGTACCTTAGTCATTTGTTTAGAAGAAAGATCAAAACCCATACCTTGTTTAGACATTTTCATAATATTGATCCAAATTTAGTCAAACATATAGAGTAACCCTTTCTAGACATGACACAAAGGTACACTCATAATGGGGTCTATTTTGGCTTTAGTTGTGAGGTAGATCATTATTATGATGAACATAAGTATTACATATTATTTGATGATGTCAAACTATTTGAGCCTATTTAATGAAAACCATTCCAATCTATACTGATTGTTATGTGTCATCAACATTCTCCTTCAGCTTGTGCCAGTGATCAAGCTCTGAAACATGTGAAGGTTACCATTTTAGGCTATTTTCCTTCAGTTTGTATGAGTGATCAATCTTAACAATGTGTGAAGGTTAACATTGTAGGATATTATCCTTTGGCGTGTGTGAGTGATAAAGCTTTGTAACATGTGAAGGTTACCATTTTATGCTATTCTCCTTTAGCTTGTGTGAGTAATCAATATCTAAAACATGCAAAGGTTACCATTTTAGGCTATTATCCTTTAGCTTGTGTGAGCAATCTAGCTCCACAACATGTGAAGGTTACCATTTTAGGACCTCATCCTTTAGTTTTCTCAAGCAACCAAACTATGTAGCATCTCATTATTACCATTTTAAGCCCATTACTAGTATTTAGTGAACCTATTATTGAAGAACATCTATTTGATGAACCATATTTTATTGATCCCTTTTTCAATAGTCTAATTTTTGGAGATCCCTTTAGTGAGACACAAACCATTATTCTCACTAAACCAATTGTTCCCCACTTTAGAAATTATGTGCTAATATTCAAGACAAAACATGAACCATTACCTCTTCAAGAGATATCTTATGAGGATTGAAATGTGTTAAAAATTATTTTTTTACTTCTAATTATGAACTGAAAAAATGATGTTATTATTAAAACACCCATTTGTGACAAGTCAACCTATTATGAATCACCTATTCATATGTTACCTATTTTAAAGAGCCTCATCTCCTTCACAAACTAGTCTCTACAAACTTGTCTCTTGATCATTTCCCACTCATTGAGGAGTCTTCTTTTGATAGACAAGATTATGTCGAGTCATCCCTCAAGTGTTACCCTCTCTTTGAGGGGCTTCACTTAAACGAGCAAGTCTATGTTGAACCCTTCTTAGATGAATCACTTTTTATAGAGCCCATTATGCCATTATAGGCCATTACTTGTTCAATACCAAGCATTCAACATAACATCATTATAGAAGCAACTGCATCAAATGAAGAAACAAAATTAGAGTCAAGTTCTATTTTTGAACCAACATTAGATTTAACATCAGAACTAGAATTAACATCATTTACGACATCAAATTCAAAGTCCCTTGTATCATAATCAGATTTAGAAATAGAATATAGTATTAGTTGTTAAAACATTAGTTGCACTTGCCTTGCAGATCAATTTGAATATATTTGTGATCCTTCTATGATTTTTGAGGATGATTACTTTAGCATCAATATGGGTTTTCTTAGTATATTCTTTAAGGATTATGCTACCTTTCATCATCCAATTATAATCCCCTAATATAGCCATTATATTGACATTCCACTTGCCACAAATATTGATTGGGATTGACATAATCACACTTTATTGACTTTTATCCATGGTGACATACCATTTACAGAATATCAGGGTGGCCAAGACCACATTTATTTATTAAAATAACACTCTTCTAGTGAAACCTTTTTAGAGGTACTAGGGGACTATCAAATAACAAATTTAACATCTTTTAGTGAAACATTTTTATAGATGCTAGAAGACAATCAAATTCAAATGTTAATATCTCTTTGTGAAACCTTCTCAGAGGCACTATGGGATAATAACAACAAATTCATTGGTGAAAACCTCATTGAGGCACAAATAACTAAGCATAAAAGTTATTCATTGATTATTGAAGACATTATTCATGATCAAATCAATATAGCTTCCAATTTACAACATAATCAGATGGTTTCTACTCTTAAGATCAAACAACAAAAAAAATTGGTGGTCTTATCAAGAGCATTTTTAGAGGTCTTCATCCCTGCCATAACCAAAATTATGTCAAATCTGGCATCAAAAACATTACATGTGATTGAAGGTCCTAATCTTCATTTGTTTCCCATTCATTATACATTCAATTTTCATCCACCTATTCATTATCCACTTATATCATTTATCATTGGAAACACTTTCATTTGTCAAGGCTATAAAGATATCTTGTCTCATTGTTTGGAGGAAGTAGAATCGATTGCCAACGAGAATCATAAGAACATTATTGAAATCTAGATCAACAACAAGGTCTTAATAGAGCAACTATTTAGATGGGGAGTTGGATATTAATTTTTATAACTGATCATTTTGATTGTCTTATTTGTTGACTAGGATGAACATCTCCATATTAGTAGGAGCAATAAAACCATTGTTCATTTTCCATTACCCATTAAACTTTATCCTTACCTAGTCTCTTGGGGGCAACCCTTTAAACCATTTTACTATAGGAATTTTATGCCATGGTGATCCATTTTACCATTTTAAAACTACATTTACTTGAGTTCCTTTTGGAATATGTAGGCAACACTCAATTGATAGTGAGGTTAGCTCGGTCACATTTTCTATGCTCTTGTTGTTTTGTGAGTAATTCATGTAAGTTTGAATACTCTCACTATTTTGTAAACTAATCCAATCATCACTTGGGGGAAACTCTATTTTCCCTTATAGCCAATTATCTTCTGATCACTTTCATTATACCATTTCTTTATACCATTTCTATACTATTTACCAAAGCTTATTCTTAGCCATCCTATCTTGTCCCATTTTGATCTTGGTTCCTTTGGTTCATCTTGCACTTTCTATGAGGAGATTTTGATATAGTTTCAAGAGTTATTAAATTTTATGTTGAATGATAGTTTATGGACGTAATGTGACATTTGATCTAGAAAGTTATCTTTCATTAATTGTATTATTTTGGTATCACTAATTATAACTACCTATGGGTAAATCAGTATTGTTTTGGTACCACTGATTATAACCACCTCTGGGTAATCATAATTATGATGTTGTTTCCTAATTATAATCACCTATGGGTAAATTAGGAGGAATGACTTTTTATCATGCATTGTCACATTACTTGGTCATTACTATTATCATGTGCCTTGTTGTTTGCCTTTATTTACAAAATTGTTGTGACCTAGTTGATTTTTCATCACCTTTTATGTGGTTAAAATTACCATGACTTGGGATTATTATGGGGTTATGTAGGCCATGTTTGATTCACATTAAAGGTCAACTCAGTCCCTCTGATCATATGCTCTCACCATATTGTAAGTATTTTAAGTTGGCACGCTTTCACTATTTCATGGGCACTCTTCTATGCTCTCATTATTTTATGAGTTAGACCATTTTATGTCTCTTAATCCTCAATAAGTTGAGATACTTTGAAAATTACTATTTTTATTATTTTATTATTGTTATGTTGGTATTTTAAGTTACTATTTGGTCTTGCCTCTTTGTTTTCTTTTCTAAGAATATCTTGATGGTCCACATAGATCTTGATTACCCATATCTTGATCTCATGTTATTAAGTTTTTCTTATTTTAATTTTAAATTTTATTGTTCCTACTTGAGTCTTGATTATCCATATCTTGATTTTAAGTTAGGTTCATTTATGTTTATATTCTTTCTTTGTCTTTGATTTTTTGTTTAAACATAAATAGTTGTAACTTTGGTCTTAGTCATTATTTTACCATTATCCTTAGTCATAAGTGTTCACATTTGAATTGGCTCTATGCACTTGAAATGATATGTCATTCTAAGTTATTAATACTTATTATGCATAATTTATTTGCTATAGCAAGCACTTTGTGATCTAGATTCAAGTCTAAATGTCAACACAACTCTGATGAACAGTTCTCAAGAACACTTTGCATAATCTAGGCTTATGATATGAAATTAGACATTTAGGTATCATGCATTTTTGTAGTTGAATCTATGCTTAGATGTGCATCTCTTCACATATATCATGAGTCTAATATATCTTTTGGTAAATTTTCTGCATCCCTCATTCTATTCTATCCCATTTATGAGAGAACTACATTGGCTTGAGGTCTTATTAAAATATGTAGGTAGTGCTCAATTTATATTAAGGTTGGATCAGTTATCTTTCATTCATCTTTTCATCTCTTTTTATCACTTTATGCATTCTCATATGCTTGGTTTCTTGTGGCTTTCCAAGCCATTCTACCATCGCATGTACATTTTCAACCATTCATTTTAATTTATGCATTAGGTTATCTCCTTGAGATAATTGCTTACCAATCACCCATGTTGAGACATAAAATCTAAAAACTATCAAAATTAGATCATCCTTACAGGGGCAAACCATTATTTATTCTTTATCAATGATCAAAATTTCCCCTACTAGGGTAAAAATGTTTCATCTCAATCAAATTTGCTCTACTAGAGTACTTCTTATTATCTTATCTTTAGAGACCACATTCTCATTTTCCTATAATTCCAAGATCTCCATACTTTTTCCCATTATGGAAACCTTTTAGTGTGAAACTTGTCTTGGGATTTATCAATGCCATAAGCACGTAGCTTGCACTCTCAAATTGGGTGTGTTTAAAGTGTGTCCTTACATTTATGGATTATATCCTTCCCCTTTCCCCTCATCTTTGGGGCCCATTTTACCTCTAATTATATTTTTATCATTGATGGTAATCATGTGTATAAGTATTAGCTCGTCTAGATGTGATCTATTCCATGGGTTAATATCTCACTTTATCTCGAACCCATCCTTGTATTTCATCTTAGTATGTCCTCTTGAGGGGGCATCATGGGTCATTTCCAATTTATTTTTGAAAAATATTTTCTTTGAAAATATGTTTCTTCACCTGAATGTCTTGTTACACCTTCTCAAATAGAGGCAAAATGTAGACATCTAATTCCTAACACCATTTGCATTGAAATTGTCAATCTTACTCAAATTGCACTCAAATGCACATTTTAGGTCAAAATAAATAAAACACCCTAAATTGTTGCAACTTGTTATTTAAAAGTTCCAATTTAGGCCAAAATATCCGTAAATGGGGTAATGCATTTTATGTGATTCCTAACTTTGATCAATTCATTTCAAGTCAAAATGATGATTTCACCTTTTTGTGCTCTAGATCACTCTTTTTCTTCTAACTCATTAGTACACATCATGTACCTTTGTTATTTTGTGTTGGAAACATCCTAAATGGGAATATGGTTCCAACACATCTAACATTGCCTTCCAATTCTTTGAGAGTCAAATTATGACCCAGTAATATGACTTTCTGACCATTTTGATTAATTGAGGGCCAATTTTCAAATAATTGCACAAATGTTGATTAATATTGTTTAAAGATAATTAATCCAAATCAAGAGCTTAAGTGTATTTTACATGGAGGTTATTGAATATTTGTTTTTGGAAATTAATTTATATTAAATATATCACCTAATGACATCATTTCTTAGAAAGGCATCCCTAGGCCATAAATGCATAAAATATCAGAATCATGGCCTCCCATGCCTCATTAATGACTCTCATGCCTCATTAATGGATATCATGCCTAATTAATAACCCTTCTTCCTAAATAATTATGAGGGTATTTATTTATTTTATCCTTCAAAATGGAATGGATTCTTGGACACACATCTTGATCTCAAGATGGACGATCACAATTTAGTTTGATCAATCTTAAAAATATATAAATAGGAGGGCATAGAATATCATTTTTAATCTTAATTCTTATAATTTTATAATGTAAACATCTCTTCACAAATAATTTATGTTTTGATTATTTTATTATTCATATTTGGATTAGCTTCATTTGATAGGTAATTAGATAGTTTCAATATCATGAGCCTAGTCTTTATAGAGTGTTCCTGAGACATTGGAGGAGTTTTCCACCATTTTTGATGAAGACAATAATGATTAATCAAGGGGAGAACATGTTTTTGAGTTGATTTTGAGAAATTTAGTCAATTTGGAAGGTAATGGCTTACTTTCTTTCATTTATATCCTATTGTTATTTGCAAAACCTTACATGAATAGATTAGCTTGATTTAATTAGATCTTTATGCATTTTCCTTTAATTTCTTGTACTAATGCTTGACTAATTATTTATTGTAATTAAATCTACATTTTGGCATGCTCAATAGGATTGCACCCCATGAATTTGATCAAATAGCACCTACAACCAACCTAATAACCTTTTCCTTGTATAATCTTGGAGTGTGGGAGTAAAGAGAGTGAAAATTTGAGTAAAATTCTATTTTTTTGGAAGTCACAATTTGGCTACTATAAGCCATGGTTTTTTCCCTAGACTACAATCCTAAAACTCACACAGTCATAAGTTCATTATTTAAACTCATAGTATTGCATTTAAATTGTGTTTTTGGATTAACCTTGATTCTATCTATAGATTATCTAATTATATTACAACCCTACTACTTACAAGTAGTGATATTATAACCCCATGATTCGTTAGTAGTGATATTGCAATACCATGAATAGTTAGTCATGCTATTATAATACCATTAATTGATAGTCATGGGATTTTCAACTTGAGTTATAGGATTACCAACTTGAGTTATGGTATTATTAACTTAAGTTATGGGATTATCAACCTATATTATGGGATTATCAACCCAAGTTGTGGGTGTAGACACTAAAAATCCACACACTATGATCCTGAGTGTTGAAATACCCCTAGACTTCCTTAGGACCCCCTTGGAACCAATTTTACTTATCAACCCATAATTGAGCCTAACCATGGTTAGTTTGACCAAATTGGTTTAACTTAACCTTTTACTTATTTTTACACTACACCCTCAACTGTCGACGGTCAGGTTGACCACCGATGATCACCTTGACCATCGATGGTCAGGGTGCACTTCCTTAAGCACCAACATGAAAACTCATCCAACTTGATTTTATAAAAATAAATAATCTAAATCTTGTTATAAACCATTTCATGTGTGAGTTAAAATTAGGAAGCCCAATTCATGTCTTGTTGCAACTCTCTTACTTTGTCTATAAGAAGAGAGGAATAAGGAGGTGAAAGGGGATTTATAATTATTATCAAGACTTTATGAATCTATAATTCTATTTTTGTAGGTCAATCATCATTATAAATCTAGTGAACCAACTACTACATAAAAAAGTTTACTTACCATCATAGCTCTACCAAAGCACCAAGTACTACATCAAAAAGTTGACTTGCCCACTAGAAGAAATCATGCTACCTACACCTTAAGAATTTGGAGGTATGAAATCATTACTAAAATTTTGATATCTTTTAATTATTTTTATACATGGAACACCATTAGACATACCTAGTCTTGTACTTATTTAAACATGTATTGGAGAACCATTAGTAGCCCCTTGAACTTCTTCAACAACCTTCCTTTTAATATTTGTGTTTGAAGATATATAACTTATATCAATGCTTGAATACCCTTGATGATTTATTGTATATGATTCATCTTGATACCAATTAACTAATTCATCCCCCACTTAATCACCCTTACCATTAGTCACTCCTCCATTTAATACTTCATCTTGAGTCATAGCTGGCATAGTTCCCAAATTTACCATGAAGGCTTCATTTACATAGGGAGATGGATCATAAGGTTGATCCAATGAAGGTTGACTATTGTGTTCTTGGGAAAGATTATTTTGATTAGGAACTAGTGTCTTTTAGGTATAATGATTATTGGGATTGTAACCACCATATGGATTAGATTGGACCAACTATCCTTGACCTTAGGAATGACCTTGGAAAGACGCCTATTACCTTGATAGTTGGGGTAAGAATGATTAGGTTGATAGTGAATTTGGAAGGGATTAAATTTATATTGTTGAATTATCCTCTTTAGACCTAGGATCTCTTGCTCCATATCTCTCATCCTTTCTAACTCATTAGGTTTATTTGGTTGACTAGGGGTAACAAACTTATTTTGAGGTGTGAGAATAGGAGTAAAAATAATTATAGGAGTTTGAAAGTTATTAAATAGAGGAATGGGAGGTATTGGAGAAATATTCCTTACCTAAATAAAATAATTATATACCCTAATGGATACCTCATAATAATTAGGTAGAGTGTCACCTCCCATAGATTGTATCGTCATTGAAATGTCACTATCAAATGCTTTAAGGTAATAAAGGAAAACATGGTGATCTATTGGTATTACCAAGATTGGGATTATATCTCATGTCTTCTAAAATCTCATTTTGAAGTCTTTAATGATTTATTGAGGTGTTATTCTAATGGTGGTAAATTGATACATTAATAACAAGTTGTCACTCTTATCCTCAAATCTTCTTCTCAATGCATCTATCAACTCATCCCAAGTTGTGATTGATCCAAGTGCCAATGTTCCATACTAGTCAATATATTTTCATTTTAATGATACAACCAAAAAATTGGTTGTAATTTCATCCTCTATGATGTGATGGATTTTATATAAGTTAGTAATATTCCTTATATGCTCAATGGGTGTGATGGAAGACTCATCAATGTATGATGG
This sequence comes from Torreya grandis, assembly GCA_037957365.1. Taxonomy (NCBI): domain Eukaryota; kingdom Viridiplantae; phylum Streptophyta; class Pinopsida; order Cupressales; family Taxaceae; genus Torreya; species Torreya grandis. The sequence continues at coordinate 412,955 of JARHVA010000353.1, read as the reverse complement.
AACACTTTTGAGGGCAGATATGGGGATATCATCATAGTGAGAAATATTTAGAGGTTTATAGCCATTGAAAGGAATAAAAGGATGGTTAATTTACATGGTGGATTTATGACTTTGAAATAATGGATGAATCAAGAAATTTCTTATGGGCTTGTGAGCAAGATAGGACCTCTTTAGATAGGGATGGGTTTATTAAAATCTACTTGATTTGTAGAAATAAGGAGGAATATATTTAAATTCAAAAGGTATGCCTTTGGTGAGAGACCTTATGTTTACCTTAGGCATGAAAGAGTGCACTAGTCTACAACCAGGATTGAAACTTGGAGGTTACCAAATACTACAAGAAGTAGACTATTACAGCTTCTTGTTGTCAAAACCAACATTTACCTAGAGCAATATTCATGGACTTCATGTCCCATAAGGAGTGCCAAAACTATTATAGAATAAAATTTCACCCTATTTAAGTCAATTAAACCTTATAAATTTGAACATAACATGGAACTATCTCTCTTCATAAACAAACCACTATAAGAGATAGATCTCTAAGTTTGAAAGGGATAACTCCCTTGATTTGTCTATTAGGCTAACACTACACTAAGATAATCATTATTGGGGGTGTAAATGGAGGAAGGAGACATAAAATAAACCTATTATAATGAGGTGAGACACCAATACAATTTCACACAACACACTTGCATCTGTACTTAAGAAAGAAGACAAATCAAATTGAATTTAACCCTATGTCCTTCTAGAATAAGTATTTATCATAGAGGTAGATTGACATTCCTATCTAAAGGTGGGTGAAAATACGGTCTGATATAAGACACTATTATTCATCTCACACTTAAAGATAAAATTAACAAATAATATATTTTATGAAACCTATTAGAAGAGATCTCATTCATGCAAACATGCAAGAGTAGACATGGAAGCAAAGAGAACATTTTCATCACTTGTAAACCACATAAACCTCTTAACACATTCAAATAAATTTAAAATAATGAAATCAAATTGTAAAACTTTATTCAAATCCAAATGAGGTATCAAAACCATTAGGGATTTTTTATACCAATTATGTATCCAATATAAATCCAAAAAGGCTTAAATATATATAACTTAGAAGAGGAGAGAGAAGGAGTGAAGCTCAAGGGTCACAAGATGAGGTGTCAAAAATAAAAAAACTAGTTATAATGCCATAAAATGAAGTGGAAAGTAAGTCATGAAGATGTCATTAATATGTGTCAATCTCAAACATAGCACCTTCCTCAAGTTGGCATAGACCCTTCATTACTTTGATTTGAAACTGCCTTCATGATGGTGAGGAGTGCACTTGAGTGTTTAAAATTGTCATAATAATCCTTGACACATATATTATATCATGAGAAGATAGAGAAGATATTATTTCATGTCATATACTCATCCCTAACTGATGAATTCATCTTTGTCACTTGTCACTCACTTTTAACAGTCATTCATTAGTCTTATAGGCTTAAAAATTCACATCTATCACTTAGTTAGCTTGCATTTACTCAAATAAAAATTGTTGGATAGGTGTTACATAGCTCAAATAAACCTAATTTATCATAAATTATATCAAACAGACCTTAATTAAACTCATATAACACTTCTCACTTCCATCACTTGATAGTCATCTTGCCTTCTCATTGTCTATTTAGACTGCCTGCTATAAATGAGAAAGAAAAAGTATTTTCATGTTCAACCAAGGTGAGAAATGGGTTTTATAAGTTATGATAAGTCTCTAAAGACCTCCCACAATGGTTTTCACCTATCTATCCTCTTATGCACCTAAAAAATAGTTTAATTCCTACAAAAAACTTAGTATTAATCATATTTGTACAAGTGAAAGTATGACAAAACTAGATGTTAATTATCTTGAGGGAGTTTCAGAAATGTACCAAGAAATTTAATATCCATTTGAATCATATATGGATCATTTTAAATGATATCTTTACCATCACATTGAAACTATGGTTTTGAGAGGGTTTTAGGAGGTTTAGACTATTAAGGATTATTCATAAAATTTTGATGTCCAACATTTGAAAAAAATCCACAAATTTGGGGTACAGGACCTCATTAAATTCTCCCCATCTGATTTAGGTCTCATTCACAATGTTCATACAATTGTGAGCAGATGAAAGTGACCTTCAAACTCTTTGTGTATTCTAAGTAGGCTTGATAGGAATTAAGGCCAAATTGACCAATCAGTGTCACTTCCATGAAAACCAACGGATGTTGGAGATACTATAATTACCCCTAAAGCTTATAAAATTTATTATAAGGATCATATAGTCATAGAAATGGAACTAGGCATCTATAAGGTTTGGTCTTAGTTCTAGGCCTAATAGACTTGATTATGTTTTATGCATGTTTGACCCATATGAGGGTTTTTTATGACTATATGTCCCTTAATATATTTTTTCACATTTATTACAAGCCTATAAAACATCCAAAAGTCATTAAAAACTATATCCTTCATCTATTTGATCCTTATCATACCAAACTATAGATTATCTTATTCAGGGAGTGCCCTCTATCTAAGACAAAACAAAGGTCATATCCCATATTTTATTAGAAAAAATGAGACCATAGGAGGATATATTATGTCATGAAGACAATATTAAAAAAATTTCATGGTTAGATCATCCTACAGTGTACTTAACATCACAATTTCCTCAAGACTAGCTTTTGGAACTTGGTGACTATGTAGGGTTTTGGGTTGGCTATATGTTAAGGCTAGAAACCTAGTCTTTGTTATGTCTCCTTAATCTAAGATTCATATGAAATGTGATATGTAATTGTGAGGATGTTCTAAACATGTTAATTTAATTTAAACTCTTCTATTCACTTTCATCTAACACCCTTCTTTGCAAAACTTCTTAAGCATGGAAATGGAATGTGGGGATCTAAAGGCACACTCCTAAGCCTTTCCACATGCCAAATAGGCTATCATTATCCATACAACTTCCCTTAAATAGCTATTTTTCAATGATATCCTTAGATGGACATTGAACCTACATTATATCAATTATAGAATTGACTCATAAAACTCAACTGACACCTTTAATATTAGAAAACACTTTAACACATTTATCCTTTCATGAAAATTATGTACAACCTCCTAAAATGACTAAAAGGTGACCTAGAGGAAAATAAAGTGCTACACCCCTAACCAATCACATGTATTAGGATAATAATAGCTAACTTATGGCTTACTTATCCCTCTTTGATGCTATATCACATTTCTCTATGCATTCATTTGGTTAGTAGGTCGGCCTATGGAGTAACCATGGCCTAGATAGACTATATATAAGAGGTAGTGGGTAATTGTTTATCATCATATTATGAATTATGATCTTATTGAAACTTTTTGAGGTTTCCCCCTCAAATTTTCTTATCTATTATCTTATATTATAATATATTTCAGTCATATTTGGATATATTTTTTCTATTCTACTTTATTGTTGAAGTAATTTCATTACAAGTGGTATCAAAGATGCGATTTGGGCAATATTATGGGCAAAACCCTAATTTTAAAATTTTGGATATATCTAAAAAAGGTTAAAAATGTTTCTAAAATTGTTTTACTAGAGGTTAGAAATCATTAAATTAAGCTTCCATTAAAATTTCAGCTCATTTGGATCTGTTTTACAAAAGTTATCACCATTTTAGGTTTTTTCATAAAATTGCTCTATAATGTGCAATTCAAAGAATTTTTATAAGTTATTTAAATTTTTGGAAAGATTATAAAAATTTGGATAGGGTATGTTTTGATTTGAGGCTGATATAAGTCTAAAATTACTTGGTCAAATTTGGGTAAAAAGTGCCAATCAGGGTCGACATCGTAAAGCCCTTTTATGGCAAGGCCACAAGCTCAGGGCCAAGGAAAGGGTGATGAAACTCTAAGTAAAAATCCTAATAAGGAAGAGATGGAGTCATAAGGGGGATGTAATATATCCTTTGTACCAGGGTTCTCTGACATAGATCACAAAGTGAGCCAGCTTGACTATAGTGTGCAAGGCATTCAAAGTAAGGTGCAAGGCATACAATCTAATATGAAATCCATACAAGATAGTTTGGTAGATATCATGATGTCTTTGAAAAATAATCTAGCTATTGTGATTACACAACCCCACCAAGGTGGTTCTCCAAACCAGTCTACTTCAAATCCAACTACATTGCCATAGAGGAACCTATTACCAAAGGTGGATATGCACAAATTTGATGGAAAAGATCCACTCAATTAGATCAACCAAATGGAGAATTTCTTTGATCTACATATCCTAAGTGGATAAAAGGTTACCATTACATCCTTGTATCTTGAACCTAATAAATTCATTTGGTTTTGATGGTTGTGTGCTCAAAAGAAAAAGATGACTCTCAATATCACCTGGTTAGTTTTTATAGAGGAGCTACAATTACACTATGGAAATAGTGTGATAGAGAATTAATTCAACCAACTAGAAAAATTATGACAGACTGGCTCCATCAAGGATTATATTCATCATTTTTAGAACCTATCCTTATGTGTGGAGACAATTTCTAAGGAGAACTTGAATGACCTATTTTTGGGTGGACTCAAGGACCACATTCAACATGAGGTACACATGTTTAATCCACTTAAGATTTCTGATTCTATTATCATGGCATGTAGAGCTAAGGAAAAATTCATAGCCAACAAGAAGCAACTATTCACTCACTTCAAAGATCATAACATATCGATACCAACATTTCCTCCACCTACCAAATTGAACCCTCAGTAAATTGAAGAGAAGAATGCAAAAGGATTATGTTTCAATTATGACATCAAGTGGATTAAAGGACATAAATGTGTTAAGATGAAGTTATTCTACATTGAAGGATCCAATGAAGATGATGCCTCTAATGATAATGAGGAAGAGATAGAGGAGGTACCTAAAAATTCCCAACCTACAATCTCTTGTCATGCACTTGCAGGTATTAACACTCCATAAAATCTTAAGGTGGTGGGTTTCCTCAATAAATAGAATGTGATAGTATTGATTGATTTAGGGAGTACACATAACTTCATCAACCATAAGTTGGCCACTCGATTAAACTATTTCATCTACCCAACACCATAATTTTAGGTTATGATTGTAGATGGTGGCACAATTAATTGTTTAAGTAAATTCCATAGTATTAATCTTACTATGGGTGAGTACAACCTTGATTCTCCTATGTTTTCTATTCCCATGGGTAGCATATACATTATTTTGTGAGTTTATTAGCTCACAACCTTGGGTACCATTAATATGAACTTCTAAGAACTATTCATGCACTTTCATTCTGCAGGTAGGAAAATTATACTACATGGATTACAAGAAAAATATCCACAATTGATTAGTTCACATCATATGACCAAGATGATAAAAAAGGGGGTAGAGGGAATTATTTCATGATTATGTTTCATAGAAGTTCAACCCACACAAGTATCTACACATCCTGATCTATAAATGATTCTTGATGACCACCCATCTATTTTTGGGGCCATGCCAAAAGGACTACCACCAAAAAGAGAACATGATCATGTCATTCAACTAGTTCTAGGGAGTCAACCACCAAATATCAAACCATATAGATATCCATATACATAGAAGAGTGAAATAAAAAATATGGTCCATGAGATGATGGAGGCATGGATCATCAAGCATAGCCAAAGTGCATATTCATCACTAGTGATCATGTTGCAGAAGAAGGATGACACATGGAGGATGTGCCCAAATTATAGGGAACTCAACAAATACACCATCAAAGATAAGTTTCCTATTCTAGTAATTGATGATTTACTTGATGAGTTTCATGGTGCTAATTATTTCACAAAATTGGATCTTCGATTGGGGTAACATCAAATTAGAATCAAGGATGAAGATGTTCATAAAACTACTTTAGAAATGCACGAGGGCCATTATGAGTTTTTGGTAATGCCCTTTCATCATAAAAATGCACCATCTACATTTTAGAGCTTGATGAACACTTTTTTTAGAAGTTTGTGCTAGTTTTATTTGACGACATATTGATTTATAGTCAAACATGGGAAGCACATCTACAACATGTGTTGATAGTTTTAGAGAAGCATCAGCTTTATGCAAAGCCATCCAAATGTGCTTTTGGAGTATAGGAGGTAGAGTACCTAGGTCACATTATTTCCCATGAAGGTGTCAAAGTTGATCCCCAGAAGATCAAAGCTATGATGGAATGGCCCATGCCAAAAACTCTCAAAAACCTCCAAGGGTTCTTAGGACTAATAGGTTACTACCAAATATTTGTAAAAGGTTATGGTAGCATAGTAGCTCCAATCACTACATTGATAAATAAGGATGCATTCCATTAGAATGATGCCACCACCAAAGCATTTGAGAAACTAAAAGTAACTATGTGCACCACTCCAGTTTTGGCTACTCCAGACTTCTTAAAGACATTCACTATTGAATGTGATGCTTTTGGATCTAGGTTAGGAGTAGTACTAAAGTAGGAAGGAAGACCCATTTCATTTGAGAGTCATCAATTCAAAGGTAAGAATCTATAGAAACTTGTTTACAAGAAAGAAATGATGTCTATTCTTCATGCAGTTAAACAATGGAGGCCCTATCTGATGGGTAGACACTTTAAGGTGAAAATGGATCATGATAGTCTCAAATACTTTTTCAAGCAAAGATTATCATCTGAGGAACAATAAATGTTGGTAACCAAAATGTTGGGTTATGATTTTGAAATTATCTACAAGAAGGGTAAATATAATGTAGTAGCAGATGCACTATTTAGATGGGATACATCCACAAAAGCATTACTTTATGCAATGTCCATGTTGCAAGTAAATTGGGTGGATGAAGCTAGGTTAGAATGGGAGCAAGACAAGGATACACAAGTTTTGATTCAGAATATCTAGCAAGGTAATTTAGCCTCTAACAAAATTGAACGAAAAGGTAATGTCTTATGGTATAAGGGTAGGTTATATTTGTGTAAAGATTTAGAGCTTAAGCATAAGATTCTTATAGAGTTGCATGCATCTCTAATTGGGGGACACTCAGGGTTCTTGAAAACTTATCACAAAATTAAGAAAGAATTATTTTGGGAAGGACTCAAGGGATATGTACAAAATTTTATGGCAGAATGCTTGATATGCCAATAGAATAAAGGTGAGATAGTTAAGACCCCAAGTTTGTTACAACTGTTAGAAATTCCTAGTCAAAGGTGGGAGGAAGTTTCCATGGATTTCATCATAGGGTTGCTTTATTTTGAAGGTAATAATGTTTTCTTGGTCATTGTGGACAGGCTTACAAAATATACCCATTTTTAGCGAGTACAGTAGCAACTATTTTTTTGGAGGCAGTTCTAAAATTACATGGAACCCCAAAAATAATTGTAAGTGATCATGATCCTATTTTCACTAGTAATTTTTGGACTAAACTATTTTCCTATTTGGGTACTTAGCTAGCTCATAGCTCATATTACCACCCCTAATCTGACAGACAAACAAAAGTGGTTAACAAATGTTTAAATGGATATCTCCATTATTTTGTATTAGATAAACAAGAACGTTGGGTTAAATGGATACCACTTGTAGAATGGTGGTATAACACATATTTCCATACCTCTTCTAAAATTTATCCATTTCTATCAGTATCTGGTTACCATCCACCTTCCATCACTTCTTCATTAAAGGTGCAAACCAAGGTTTAAGATGTGGAGGAGCACATTCAACATCAATAGGAGGTTTTGGCTAGTTTGAGAGAGAATTTGGACTTGGTACAAAATAGGATGAAGCAACAAGTAGATCAACACTGTAGTGAGCAAAATTTTGAGGTGGGTGACTAGGAATTTGTACATTTGTAACCTTACAAGCAGATGTCCTTAAAGTAATAGAAAAAGGACAAAAAACTTGATCTTAAGTATTATGGCCCTTATCAGATTCTAAAAAAAACTATAAGTGTGGATTACAAGCTTGAGTTACCTCATTCATCTCATATACACCCAATATTTCATGTTTCCTATTTGAAGAAGGTCATTGGGTAAAAAGTTTTAGCCTAGACAGAGCTCCTAGAACTAGATGAAGAAAGATGAGTCATTTTAGAACTATAGAAGATCCTCCAAACACGTACTAAGAGGTTGAAAACTAGAGAGATTAGGGAATATCTGATCAAGTGGAAGAATCTAAATAGTGAAGATGCAACTTGGGAAGGTGAAGATTTTCTGCAACAACATCCAGAGTTGTTCAATGTTGAGGAAAATGTTTGTTTGAAGGCTAAGGGCATGCTACACCTCTAACCAATCACATGTATTAAGATAGGAATAGATAACTTGTGGCTTAATTATCCCTCTTTGATGCTAAATCACATTTCTCTATGCATTCATTTGGTTAGTAGGTCAGCCTCTAGATAAACAATGGCCTAGATAAACTATATATAATAGGTAATGGGTAATTGTTTATCATCATATTGTGAATTTTGTTCTTATTGAAACTTGTGTAGGTTTCCCCCTCAAAGTGGCTTGTCTATTATCATATATTCTAATATATTTTAGTCATATTTGGATATATTTCTACTATTCTACTTTATTGTTGAAGTAATTTCATTACATAAAGACATGACACAAATAACCAAGATGTAAAACATATTAAATGACCTTAAACATGACGTGAATATTTATGACATAGAAAAACACTATAGGAAGTTTGAATATATATGGTTTGACTAAATTTGACCTAAGGTTAAATTTGGTCAACAAAACCTTGAATTTTAAATTTGATTATTGTCTAGTGCCTCAAACAAGGTTTCACTAGAAGATGCTAAGTTTGGACTTTGATTGCCCTGTAACACCTCTAAAAAGGTTTCACTAGGAGATTTTTCTTTTTATACATGAATGTGGTCTTGATCCCCATAAATTTTACAACTGATATGTCACTATGGATGTAGTTCAATAATATGTGATTCTATCAGTCCCAATTGACACTTGTGGGAGGTGAAATGTCAATATAATGGTTAAGTTGGTTGGGATTAATGGAAAATGGAATGGGAAGAGGCAACACAATCCTCATAGAAGATATTAGGATAAATTGTGTCGATGGTGAATTAATTATCCTAAAATTTATGGAAGGATCACAAATGAATTTAAATTGATTTTAAGGGCATGTGTAACCAAAGTCATAAAAACCATAAATATATTCTAATTTTGAAGTTGATTCTGACTCAAGGGACTCTAAATCTGATGTTGAGACTAATGTTTATTATGCTTCCAATGATAAATCCTATATAGGTTCAAAAACAGAACCCAAATTAGATGTTGATTCTACATCTAGTGTGGTGGCAATGATGTTATATTGAATGCTTGGTAGTGGATGAGTAATAGCTTGAGTTTAAAAAATGGGCTCTTAAAAAATAGGCTTGACTAATAAGGACTCCATAGATAATGGATTATCAAATTGAGGCTTCTCAAAAAAAGGAAAATTGTCAGCAAGTAACTCCATAGAGACTGGCTCTTCAAAATGATGCTAAAAAATATGGCAATGTTAAAAATAGTGATTTTCCCAAATGTAATTATAATCATTAGGGGGTGACTCAACAAAGATTGGCTTGTCAAAGTGAGACTCCTCAACCAAATGTAAAGGGTCAAAGGGTGATTCAACACTAGTTAACTCATCACAAATAGGTGTTTTAACAAAAACATCATGGATTGGTTGGTTATTTTAGCCTTGGTTTACACTTGGTTGCAAAATATGAAATCTAGACACATTCTAGTCTTTAAAAGACAACTCTTGGAGAAGTAATGATTGGCTTTATCATGGATTGAATACTAGCTTGGATTTTATAAAGTGGGGGAAGGTCAAAAATGGATGAAGAATGACATGTGGTTCAATAATGAGCTCTTTGTAAATAAGCTCATCTAATATGGGCTCAACAAGGAATGGTTGTGGGTCTAGGATGGTAACTATGATCCTTCTATTTGAAATTATGCAAACTTATTAGAATAATGAGCAACCATATTTGGAAAGAAATGGAATGGTAATGAATGGTTATTGTGAAGCTTGGTTGATAATGCAAGCCACAAGATGAGGGCCTAGAATGGGTGTTGTGGAGCTTGGTTGCTAATGCATTTTAAAGGATGAGGGCTTAGAATGGTAATCCTTGGGCATTGTGGAGATATTTTACCAATGAAAGACAAAGGAGGAGGGATTTTAATGGTAACCTTGGGTGATTCAAATCTTGGTTATTAATGCAGGCTGAAGGAGGAGGGCCTATAATGGTAATGAATGGGCACTATGGATCTTGGTTTCTAATATAGGCCAAAAAAAAGGCCTAAAATGGTAATCCTTCAGTGTTGTAGATCTTGATTTCTAATGAAGGCCAAAGGAGGATTAATTTCATAGGTAGTGGATTGGGTACCATTATCACTAAAATGTCAAACTTGGTATTTTAATTGGAACAAAGAAGCGTGATCTAGGTATATGATAATTGGAATGGCTAGGTTTGGAAATTTACCCAAAGAGGGTGGTCTTGGTATATTAAAATGGTCTTGAATGTGGCCCATAGAAATTGGCATTGGTCTAGGTGAAGTGAATTTAGTCTTAAAAACAAACATGAGTTAGGCACTTGAAAACAAAACTCAATTAAGGCACTTTTAGATCTATGACTAGATATCATAAAGAAAAGGGGATAAAGTTCACACAACATTTGAAACATGGTCTAAAAATGATTTGTCGATGCTTTTAAACATCTTGAAACTTGTTATAGATTGAAAACTTGGTCTATTATTGCAAACTATTTGAACTTAGCCTAGAATAGAACTCTTCTCCAAAATCATCAACGATCATCTTGGTATCAAATATCTCCAAGGTCTAAGGTCTTTCACAAAAATGATTAAATGAATGGAAAATTTGAATCCTAGTTTTGGAAAAGTGTTTCAAATACATCTAATCTAGGTCTAAAATGAAAATGGTGCTAGGTCTTTAGAAACAAGGCACAAAGCTAGACTCAAAAGGCATGTACTAAATCTAAAACTGCCAAGGTAATGATAGGTATTTGGCAAGAAGGCACAAAGCTAGAATTTAAAATAGCTAGGACTAAAAAATAAAAGGTAAATGCTAGGCATTTAGTATTAATGCACAAAGATAGACTTTAAAATAAATTAGGTCGACTTAAAAACTTACAATTAATCTAACTCCTATGATAAACAGTTTAAAACACTTTGAATCAATCTTGGCACATAGATTTTAAAATAAACTTAACCTTGGTATAATACATTCACTCTAGGCACATGCCTATAACTAATTGGTAAATTTAATCTCAAGTAATAAAAAATAAGAGTGATAAGTAAAGCATTCAAGCCCAATTGATATGAAACGCTCCAATGTAAACTAATTGTGCTTAACTTTGTACTTGAAAAGAGAGTTTTGACATTAGTTTAAGAAATCAAATTGACTTGAGGCACATACAAATAGATCAATTCCTAGTTTTAGGAAAAGGGGATCTTCAAATCAAGCAAGGAATTAGTTTAAGTTATATAATTCAAATGTGAGAGGTAAATACCCAAGCCAAAATTAAGCAAGACATGGGTGTAGACTGATTAATTTAAATCTTAACTTCACAAGACAAATTCCAAACTTGGTTTAAAATACCTAGATTTTGTTCAAATGGATAACATACTAGACCCAAATGGATGGAATAATGACACTAATTATAAACCAAATGCACACATGGTTTTGAACTTAGTTTGAAATAAGGCAATGTTTTTGGAATAACATTAGAAATGAAACAATGCCACTTCAATCAAAAGCTATGACAATGGTTTTTGACTAAAAACTCCAAGGTAAATACTTAGGACAAAATGGGTAGCATAATGACACTTCATTTAAATGCTACATACATAAATAGAAAGTCTAAGGCAAAAAGTGTGACACCAAACAAACAAAATAACACCTCTTAGACTAAAGTGGTTTAAAAACATGTGATGTTTATGACTCATTTTGAACAAAAAACAATTTTTAGTCTCAAAATATGCATGCAAATCAAATAAAATAGAAGTACCACAAATGGTTCATCCTATACCTATAACTAACATGTGTATTCAAAGATTTAGCCAAAGTTTCCATTGATATACCAATATTTATGAGGAATTAAGTATTAATTCAAAAATTAAAGTACAGGTGGAGGTAGAATTTTTATGCCTCCTCTGTCTCTTAAACATTGGTACATGGCACAAACTTATAGTGAAGAAAACAGAACATTTGGCATTAAATTCTATGGTAAGTGGGGTTTGACTAAAAATATATAAGTTTCAAATGCACTAAATGGTACCAAGTATGTCTAACACAAGGGCACAATCACCCCAATTAAATCCAAATTACCTAGCATGTTATGCAATGGTTTAGTCCTTTATATAATGAATTCATTCATGTAATTATTAGTGAATTTTGATGTTTGGTTGTTGCATGGATGGGTACCTAGTTGGATGGCCAGGTTAACTATTCACCACTATCCCATCCATTAGCTTGACCAATTTGTATACCCCACATTGGAATGGGATTGGTATGATGTTGGAAGATGAAACCTGAGGTCAATGACCCCTAAATAACTAATGGGGAGGAAAATAAATCCCACCCACAAGCCAAATGCATAAAAATAAATAAATGAAAATGGAAAGACTTTAGAGGTCACTTTTGATTCACCCAAATCACTTAGAACTTGGGGAGAGGATACACAACATTATTTATGACATAACTTTACAAACAATGGAAATAAACCAAGCACTTTGGTTACCCAAGTTCTCAAAAGGGGACAGGGGGAGAGCAAACATGATAAATTTTGTGTTTTCTAAAATCAAAGAATCTAATCTAAGTAATTTGAAACTAGTCTAAAGAAAAAACAAGAATTGAAAAATCCCTTAGGAGCTCTAACTCAAGATGTAGGTTCTTTTTACTAATACC
>JARHVA010000353.1:200000-395000 GCA_037957365.1 Torreya grandis | reverse complement strand
CATATCCACCTTATCATCTCCCCATTATTGATCACCCATTCCACATTTGATATTTATTATCCCATACATCATCTAATATCTAACATCCATCCCATATTTATATCCTATCCTCCACACCTTAATCTTCCATTCCCCCTCTAATCTACTAGTATTATACCACATCCATCCTATATCACTTACCCATCTTGTATAGATCACATATCCCACATTTGTTACTTATTATCCCACATATCATCTAGCATCAAGCATCCATCTAGTTCCCATTTGTATATTCTAGGTAACTCCTATAATCCCTCTTGTCCAATGTTATCCCATACCTACCATATATTATTTTCACCTAATAACCATTATATAAATTTCTATACCAAATCCTCTATCTTCCATCCCCTATGTATCTCAAATAACATTTGAATATTATATCCTATCTTGAAACTAAGTTCTAGTGGTCATCCATCCTCTTTAATCATCATTTTTCACTTCCTACATCCTTAGACTAGGTGTTATCAATATACATATTCTTGTTAAGATCCTAATTTATAACCCATCATTCATCTCTATCAAGTACCTTCTTCACCTAACACCCATAAAATTATCCCTTAATTAGTGGACAAGGTGTTTAATCTCATCACTTCCTTTCATCTTTGCTAGATTGGTCTCTTATGAGATTTTGTCTCTTGGTAATTCTTAGTCACCTTATCCCTTTCTAAAAATCATCACTCCACTCTCTTTAACCATGATTAGATTTTGTCCATAGATAGAGATAGTATTTGAGCACTTGCAATTCATTTGCCACACTTCATTACATCTCTCTTTCAAAATGGTGATCCACACCTATGCCCAATTTAGGATTGGATAAGCTTCCAACTAAGACTTTAACCCATTTGGGAATATAGTTGATCCAACATGAGATCATGACGATACCCATAGTGATATGCATACCCCCAGAGGGTAAGATGAATGATTTAATCCGCTCTATAATGATGAAGTTAGGAACCTAATTGATCAATACCTCTATGAAATTCATGATCATGTTTTAGTCCATGCCATTGAAATAAAGGCACATTACCCTCAACTTTGATCAAAGCCTCCTAAAAAATATAGTCCATCCTCCCACCCATCCTAACACATCACGTCAAAATGTACATACCAATCAAATACCTAAATAAAAGGGAGATGTAGACTATGGATTTATAAAATAAAAACACTTACCACCCCTCTATAATAATCATATTGAGGATAATAAGAGGACAACTCTCTTATAGGATCAATTAAACCAACTTACCCAAAAATTAACCTATTAATTTGTGATCAAAACCAAAATCCATCATCCCCCCATCAAAATAACATCATAAACACCCAAGACAACCAAAATTCCTATAATAATCAGAATACTCATAGGACTAAAAACACTCATATCACCCAAAATATCCAAAATCAAATTACTAATCCTCTTGGGAACCCTATATTTGCACAAGAGTGGAAAGAAATGAAGGATACCCTCTAGTAAATAGACACATGCTCACAAGCTCTCAAATATAAATATAAAGATTTTTTATCTTCACCCTGGGACATGAGTATCTTATAAATACCTTTCCCTTCTCATTTTGAAGTACCAAAATTTGAAAAATATCAGGGGAAAGGAGATCCTCAAGATCATGTCCACTAGCAACATTGTTTCTATCCCATAGACCAAAGCATATGGAGTAGCCCTAGTAGGTGTGTAGACACTTCTGTAATAAGACCAAAGTGTTGGATATAATTGTAGGTGCCTATTCTTACATACCTAGATTGATTTATAGGTAGGGAGGCATAGAAGTAGACCCAGCCAAAGTAAAAACAATCACAAAAATGCTTCAACCTCACAATTTAAAGTAGCTTAGAAGTCTTTAGGGAAAACTAAAAGTTATTTGGTGCTTTATTTCTTATATTGTAGACAAATGCCACCCCTTCACCCATTTCTTAAATATGGGGATTACTTTTAACTATAACTCTAAGTTCCAATAAGATTTTGATAATCTCAAACAATATTTGGCCAACCCTCAAGTGTTTTCACCCCTATCTTATGAATACCCTTAATCCTATATATTTTAGCAAATCCATGAATAATAGGTGCCCTCATAGCATAACATAATGACTAGGGTAAGGAGTAAGAAATATATTATCTCAGTCACATGTTAATATCTTAAGAGATGAACTATACTCCAATAGAGAAGGCATGTTGAGATGTGGTCTTTATCTCATAAAAACTCTGGCACTACATGCTCAATAATCAATTCTATCTTATTACCAAGGTTGGTCCCCAAAAATATTTATTATCTCAATCAAATCTTACTGGTAGAAGGGCTAAGTGGATCATGTTACTAAGAAAATTTGATATTGAATATGTCAATCAAAAATATATTAAAGGGAAAGTCATATCAGATCAATTAGCTAAAACACCACTCATAGTGATTAAGCCCATTATAACAACCTTCTTGGATGAGTCTATAATGAGTACTTTAGAATCACGTAGTTGGAAATTATATTGTGATGGCTCATTCACTATGCATGGATCAGGGGTATGCATCCTTCTAGTCACCCCATAAGGTGATCTTATTCCCAAATAATTTTGCCTTACCTTCCCATGTAAAAATAATATCTTTAAGTATGAGGCTTTGATCGCTAGCCTTCATTTATCCATCCAATAGACTATCTAGCATTTTCAAGTGTTTGTCAACTCACAACTTATAATCAAGCAAGTCAATGATGAGTTCCAAACAAAGGATGAGAAGTTTATCCCTTATAAGAAATTGGTTGATCAATTAAATAAGAATTTTGAAACTATAAAATTTGAGTAGGTAACATGAGGGATTAACAAAGAAACTAATTCAATGGCCACCATTGGCTCTCTTATTGACCTTCTTGAAGATGTTTTAAAAGGGAACTTTCTAATTGAACATATGATTCTCCCATCACATCAATCTATGGATCCTTTAAAAAATTTCATAATTAATGATCCCAATCTTCCCTAGTATCATGAATCTATAGGTACCTCCATGATAACATCCTACCCCCTAACCTTAATCATCACCAATGAAAGGCCTTCATTCATTGCACCTCCTGTTACATAATTCTTGACAACATGCTCTATCATAAGTGCTATGATGGGACTCTATTGAGATGCCTAACCTTGGAAGAGGCATCTCACATGATCAAGGAGGTTCATGATGGTATTTTTATTGGTCACATCAATGGTATGGCTCTGGCCAAGAAGCTACTTTGAACTGGATATTATTGGCCAACCATGGAACAAGATTCCTGCCAGTATGTGTGAAAATGTGTCACTTGTTAGAAGTATGGGAAATTTATTCATCCACCTATTTATTAATTACATCCCATCATGATTCCATGGCCATTATTTATTTGGGGACTTGATTTTATTGGTAAGATTAATTTGACATCATCAGATGATCACAAGTTTATCATCACAACAATGGAATAATTTCATTAAATAAGTAGAAGTGATGTCACTTAATTATAATATAGGCATCCAAATATCTAAATTTATCCTTAATAAAATCATTTTAACCTTTGTTATCCCTACCAAAATCATCTTATATAACAATAAATAATTTAAAAATCAAGAAGTTGAGGCCTTGTGTCAGAGGTATCACATCAAGCAACATTTTTCTTCTCCCTATTACCCCCAAGGGAATATATAAGCTAAGGAAATAAATAAGACCCTTATAAATATCCTTGATAAAATATTCAATTAGGTATGTAAGAATAGACACTACAATTATATCCAACACTTTGGTCTTATTACACAAGTGTCTACACACCTACTAGGGCTACTCCATATGCTTTGGTCTATGGGATAGAAACAATGTTGCTAGTGGAAGTAGAGCTCCCCTCCCTTAAAATATCATTAAGGGGAATTATTATTGACCATAAATTTAGGTAATAACACCTAAAATAATTGGATATCCTTGAGGAGAAACATAAAAAGGCCCTAGATCACTTACGAACATAATAGAATAGACTAAAAGGCCAATATCATAAGAAAATCCAGTCCAAAGAATTTGAGGTTGGTGACCTAGTAATAAAGGAAAATCATAAAAATAATAATGATAAGAGGGAAAAGAAAGGAAAATTTGAATCCAAATGGCTAGGGTCATATATCATTATCACCATGTTTAGATCTATAGCCTATAAATTGGTCACATTAGATGGTAAAGAGTTGGATGATCTGATGAACATCATGCATCTAAAGTGTTTTTACACATAATTAGCTCCACCATCTTCCATATATGAGTCCAAACTCTTGGGGGCATATCCATTTTCACTCCATCCACTCCATCACATCTCCCCAAAGTCAAAAAAATAAAAATCCATTCAATAGTGAAAACCAATCTTTTGGTGCCTTGGGCAAGTACCATGATGAAAACTAGTTTTTGGGTTCATAGTAAAATGATCTATTTTTGACCCTGATCTTAATAGTGGGAGTCTAATATAGGATCTTATATATCAATAAGAGATAAATTTATTTATCATAAATATTAATTCATCACTTATGGAGTAATGGGTATTTTTGTTGGGGAAGCCCTCTAGAACCACTTATCCATTTTTGGCATACATATGTCCCCAAATACCATCATATACTTATAACTATCCTCTACCCTATCACCCCCATAAAAATTATCTTTGTCAATCATGTCTCCTTTTAGGCTCAAGATGAATCTCATCTCCATTTTTCCCTTAATACTCCTAAGACTATGGTTCACACCTTCTTACTAACATTATCATTATGGAAGGGTAAAAAAATTAGTATTCTACTTCTAAGGTTTAATGTATGATATGGAATTGAATCTTGAAGGATCATCTTAACCCCCATATGAAATGGATTTTTGAAAGTGATTCAAACCTCATTATATGATATAATCATTTTTGGCAGCACATACCCATTGTGATCCTATAGGATTTTTTCTCTTGGAAATATTTGGTCATATTAATTTTTACCACCTTTTAAAAATCACCTCTTTTGACCACTCTTATATTTGACCACATTTAAAAACTCATTATCACACTTCATCACATTTTTAACCCCTTATCCTCATGCCATTCCATCTCCCCCTAAATCCTTATCATTATTCTATCCCAAATCTAGGTCTCTCCTTTGTCCAACATCCCATCATTACTAACTTAGTCCAACCCATCACTCAATCACTCTTCCCATCATTAGACAAGCCATTGTGATATTGCATGTAGAAACTTGTGTGTGTTGCTTATCTATTGGCTGATTTGTTTATATGACTTTTATCATTTATATATCTGCTCATTTGATATTTATCTATGTTTTACATCATCTCTTTTTGTATATTGGGAAATTATTGAGGATTCTATGAGGTCACCCAAGGTATAACAATAATTTTAGGTGCCCTTGATGATATAGAGTTCACTATTTACCCATGCAATTGGCCTAGTGCCCTCTTGGTCATGCTTATGTTATGGGGTAAACTACCAAGTGATATATTCATATAATCATTATTAGGATCACTTAGAATATGATGAGCCTTATGACAATTATGATGGTTTGATTATCTAATCATCTAGTCATCATTATCCCCATCACTATTCTAATCCTCATAATCTATTTGAATAACATTCAATCTCTTATCCTCCTTTCATCATCTAAGTAATCTCCTCTAATCACTAAAATAACCCTCTAATCAATAATCATAGTCATCATAATCATATTCTACTCCATCACTGTCATTTATCCTCGAGTTAGAACTACATTGACCTGAGGTCTTTTTAGACTATGTAGGCAACAATTGGTCATTTTTTAGTGCCCAAGGTTAGCTCAGTGATTATCACATCTCTCATCATTAAGTCCTATAGAATTAAAATATTTGATATATAATATTAATTATTCATCAACCATTTTCTTGATTAATCACCATCTCTATAATCATCTCCTTAATCTTTTTCTTCAATCACCTATACCTATCTATTGGGCCTAACATATTACTACATACATCTTTTCTTCCATAAATCATTGATTGGTTAATTTCTCATCTATTGTTCCATTATAGGTGTCCTTGATATGAGAATCATCATTAATCACATTATGGATCATTGATTTGATGCAATTTAGTCCTATCTTTTGGTCACTCAATCATATCATTTCTTCTCTATCATCACATACATCATATTGATTGATTCAGCTTTGAGCTACACCCATCATTAATCTTATCAAATCATCATCTTATCTTGGCTTGTGACTCTCCCTTACATGTTTATTTACTTTGTATACATATAAATATTATGACCTTTTTCATGTTATGGTTGATTCCCCTTTGGGATGTGTTGATAATCATGATAACATCATCTTTACTCCTAGTGGATGTATCCTTGGTGCATCGTCAATCTATATCTCATTGATCAAAGTTAAACTCATATTATTCATATTTTATCTTACATATGACATCTCATCCCATTATCTATCCATTAAATCCCACCCCTCATTTTTTATTTTGAGTGGCCATCCACCTCATTCTTCACTACATGTCCCCTTGAGGGCACATCATATCCTCTAACATCGTGTCTACTAACATTCATTCATGGAATTGTTTTTATTTTAAAATCAATTAATCCTTTAACTTAACTCCACTCATAATACCCTTTCAAAATTGGGTAAAATATATGCATCTAAATTTGCTCCCCTACATTATTGTCACTATATTACTGTTAGTCGACACTAATTATGTCCATCTCTTTTATTCTAATTTATCTCACTAATTCCATCCTAATATCACCCCTTCCTAATCATTTATCTAACACCCAAATTCATTCCTATTAAATTAATAACCTTATTATTCTCCACTTCATTAATTATTCTAATCATTTCTTAGTCTTATCCTAATCTATCTTATCCATTATTTGGGAATTTTAAATTCCCATGGCCCACTTTCCCACCTACTAAGCCTAATCTTAGGCTTTCCTACACCCCCAATCCCTAATCACCCATGTAATCCCTATCTAATCCATCCTTAAGCCTAATTTATCCCTAAAAGGATTATAGAATCCTCTCTATTCTAACCCCTCCTCTCTAGAAACTTCTAAATCTAGAGGCTTCCAAGGAATTTTAAATTCCTTTTAATAATAAACCCTTGATATTCTTCCTATAACTTCAATCTCCACCACTGATTACTCCCTCAAAAATATATTTAAATAAGATTCTTCCTCCATGAAATCAAACTTGAATTCTCATGCCATATTCATGCCTAATTACAATCTAGGAAGCTTATAAAGTCTTCATGCCAAACCATTTCTAAGCATCATCATCAACAATCTATCATCATGCTATCATAATGTCATATTTATAAGTCTTAGGTAAGTTTCCATACCAATCTATTTGTTTTGAATCTATTTGATTATGGTTTAGAGTGTTTAGATTTAAGATTATAATGCTAGTTTGAATAGTTTGTTTATATATTTACATTAGAACTTAATAACTCTATACTTTGCATAAGTAGTTTGATGTTTAAGTGATTGAATAGTGTAAGTTTAATCAAATAGCTCAAAAATACTTCTATAAAGACAAAAAAACCATTATTTACCTTTCTTAATAGAAATATTTGTATGTTGGCCATGGAGGAATGTGCTTGGTCATGTGATAAAAGAATCTTTGTTAGTGGTACTCCTTACATCATCTCTCCTTGTCACCTTGGCAATGTTGGACTTGGATTTGGATTTGGCTTGGCTTTGTAAAAAAATGAACATTATAAAATTACATAGTAAGGGTATTTGAATGTATTTTTGCATCATAACATTACACCAAAAGAGCTTATTGAACAATGGGTAAAGCCTTGTATTTAGAGCCTTCCAAAGTAACTCTAACCCAATTATAATTAGGTTTAGTTTAACTATGGTTAGGTTTAAGAGGGAACAAGTCATTAATTTTTTTAATTAATAGGCATGGTTCAAAAATCTAGGTATTTATTTGATATTTTATGAGTGAGTGAAAACTCACAAAATATGGTGTCATGATGGTGACATCATTTTAGATATTTGTGTGATGTCATGATGATGTAAACAATCCAAATTTATGAATTTCTAAAAATAAAAATTCAAAAATTAATTAGCCATGGGATTTTCACCTATGTATTTAATTGGGTTTAATAAATTAATTAATCCTAATCATGTTAATTACCATTTTAAAATTTTGACAAGTTGTCCCTCATACATGGTCAAAAAGGTCAATTTACTAGGTCCCAACTTGATTGAAGATGAATTAGAGGAAGATGATAATTATGTATCATGCATTTACCTATTTAAGGATATGTTGACATGGTTTAGAAGATTCATATGATGTGTGATGATGAATTAGATAGTTCTAGTGATTTTTAAGATTAACTTGCATTGTTTTCAAGAAGTCACTCTAGTGTCCATTTAGACACATAAGTGGCCAAAAAGGAGTGTCTAAACTATGCTACAAAGACAAAGAATATGAGGTGGAAGATGTACAGTAGTGACTGCTAACATGATCCAAGTATAAAATATACTAAATTTTGAATTTTTATCAATTTTAATTGGAAAATGAGGTATAATTGAAAACTAGGTGCATGAGGCAAATCCATCTAGTGAAATTTACCCCCAAATTTTTTGACATAGAATAGGTATTATGATAGTCAATGGGTAAAGGATTTAGAGTGGCATTAATGCCTAAGACATCAATTACAAATGGGTGAAAAATCACCACAATAATTGAATAGGACTTTCTAGGCCAATGTAATTAAAAAAAATAGGTTAATGAAGGTGGATGATTATGTAGCAACATGATGATATAGTTTCTCAATAGGTGGATGACTATGTATAGTCAGACTAATCTAGTTTAAAAATGTTCACTAGGCCAACTACGTACATCCTATATGATGTAGTGATGTATGTAGGTGGTTGATCTAGTTTTTAGAGGTGTGAAATTTTATATAAAATGGTTGATGTCATAGGATTGCATAGCTAACTGGTATTGAGTGGATGATATAGTTATGTTAGCTAGTTGACTTTGTATGAAGTTGTCATTTTAGTTTTAATTTAGATTTATTTGATGTAGTTAGATACATGGCTAACTTAGTATAAAATTTTGTTTTTGGCTGACATAGTTAATTATGTGGTTGATGTAGTGTAAAATGTAGAGAAAATATCAAAATAGGTTGATAAAGTAGTTAATTTACATATAAGTGCATGGATTGTTAATTTTTATGATGTAATTTAATTATTATCTAATGTTGAGGACTAATATGTGCTTTATATTTTGATATTTTAGAGAGATGATGGATATAATGGCATTTAGTAGATACAGTGTGGTTCTTAGACTTATTAGAGGGATTGACAACCAGTGATCATGCATGTTTAATGAAATTGGGATTCATAAGGATTATTTATATGCATCATATCCCATTAAGTGTTGAATTAGTCACCATGTTCTTAGGGACATGGGATCAACTAAAGAACACTTTTAGGTGGGTATCACCCTAGAGGATATCCATGTTATACTTGGGCTTTCTATTGTAGGTACTCCAATGAGTGTGATACCCGTAATAAAAATCTCGAGAGGTGAGCCTTAGCCTTATTTGATGTTTATGTATTGGTTGTTTTGGATATCTAAAAGGCCATTATTGGCCTTGTGATAACTTGTGTGATCTGTCATAAGTCAGATGAGAAGGTGCCACTATATGTGGTCACCTTGTGTCATTATTACTAGATTAAGATACTATGTACAACCTAGGGTCAATTATTTAGGTGTAATTAGTATTTGATATGTATAACATATTTCACATTCATAGATGATTATGGACCTTGTGATTTTATGTAGTAGTTGGATTTATGAAAATTTCCTATAGATTGGCCAGTTGGGTTGCCCTATGATATAGATGATAGTTTACCTTATGTCTTGAGATGGAGATAGGATCATGTATTATAGGGTGTACATCATATCATATCATTATAGATTATGATGTGAGGATATATTATTTGGAAACCATATGTAGGTATTGCAACTAATTATCCTTCTTGGCCAATTATTTCTCATAGACTAGCCTATGTTTATATTACTAGACATTATACTTGGTGGGTAAAACCACTTCCTATTTCTCATTTACCTAGTCAACTAGGGTTTCCACATACAATGGTGACACCTATAGTAGTGCCTGTATATTGGGCATGATATGTGAGGGATCATAGGGGAAGTAGAGGTGCAAGATCACTAGTGGATATGTCTATCATTTGACCATGTTGATTGAGACCTTGGATAAGATAATGATAGAAATAATAGAGAGAGGTGAGAGTGGTTTTGGATGAGGATGTGGAGGTGGTGATTACTATGCCATAATTAAAATTATATCTACCACCATGGGAACTATGGTGATGTAGACATTAACAAGTGTAGATGAAAGTGAAGGTGTAGGAGGAGGTAGAGACATAAGGAGAGGTAACTGATCATGGAGATACTATGGCATAGACTACAAATATCTAGTCCATAAAGTGATAGATTTGTACTAGACCAAAGTGTGCTCATGTTTTCCCACATGGTTTTGTATCACCTCAGAGACATGTTCCAATGGAGGTAATTGGTGAACCTATTGATGGAAAGACTGTTATTAGTAAGTTTTTAGTGTTTTGTTAATTAATTGATGATGCTTATGTTGATAGATTATATTTATATTTATTTTGATAGATGATTTTGAGATATTATACATATGAAATATCTAATGTACATTTGGTTTTGTGTTTTATAGATACTTTAGAGGAGTTTAGATGGTCTATGATAGTGCAAGTAACACACCATGATATTTTGGATGATGTGTTACCACATCATGATACTACTGATATCATTCATCTTTTTATACCCTTTGACCTAACTTATACTAGTTGGTTTTGATTGGTCAGTGAGGCAACATGAGAGATATGAAGACAAGGAGATACAACATAGTTACCACTATAAGTGGATGATAGAGAGTCATGGGTATGACATATAGTAACTAAAGAGTAAGCTACTCATATAGCTACATCTATAGAGTTTGGATGTGTATAGGCCTAGGTGGCCAATCTATAGGGATATCTAGAGGGCCTACGTTCATAGAGAGAGTCACTACAATGCACCATTTAGAGGGAATAGTCTCAGGATTTAATGGGTAGTGTTCCATGTCTAAGAAATGGGTAGGGTGGACCACAACCATAATGTTGTTATTATATTATTCTCATAGCATGTTGTTATATTATATAAAACATTTGATCTAGTGATATATAGATCTATTTTTGTGTTTATGACTCATATATGTTATGGATGTATGCATTTTATGTTTAACACATGTTTAATTTCTTTTATATGCTTTTGAGAAATCACATTATGTATTTTTGATTCTTTTCTAGTAGTTGTGAACAAATGCATGGTTAAAAATAATGATAATAAAAGAAAATTAAAGACTCAAAAGTGTAATATCTATAAAATTAAATAAAATTTAAAGCACACTAAATCATATTAGTAAGCATGCAAAATGTTATTGTAAAACTTCCCAAATCAAGGTTTAAAAGCATGTAAGAAAAAAGTAAATGAGAAGATATAAAACACACTAAATCAAGTTGAAAAGTGTGTATGACATAAGTGAAATTAAATGATAAAATGTAAAACATAAGACATACTAAATCAAGAGGGGAAGTATGTAAACCATAAAATGATTTGCAAATAATAAACTGTAAGACACATGAAATCTAGTTGAGAAGAATTTAAAACATAAGTAAATGTTAAAAATGTAATGAAATGTAAAACACACTAAATAAAGTTGAGAAGCATGTAAAACATAATTAAAAGAGATACAAGTAAATAATGTCAATGTCAATAAGTGTAGTTATTATTGTGACTAATCTTGGTATGAAGCTTTTAAGAATACTTTGTGAGGAAATAATAGTCCTATCTATGGTCTTACACTACAACTCACAAAGGTTAAACCAATGAGGTAAATTCTAATAATTGGAAATACTTTTATGGATGACAAGAAAGTTTTTGTATGGAAGTTCTAGTCTTATCCAAGGTCTTACATTGTAACTCACAAAATGAGAACCAAAAGGATATAATCAACTAATAAACAATATTCATGAAGGAGGAATATTTGGAATTTTGTAATGAAATATGGAATGGATAATCCATGACATAGGTGTTTGGAATAAACCTTATTAAGAATGAGGTATACTAAGTAAAAAGGTAAGCTCTAAGAATATATTAGATACCTAATTCAAGAGATATTTTTTTACAATAAACATAAAACTTTGTGGGTGAATAAGTGTACCACTAAGATCATATCATGAAGGTTATATATATATATATATATATATATATATATATATATATATATATATATATATATATATATATATATATATAGGAAAAATAAAATGGATCTACTTAGAATAAACCTTAGTATGAATGAGGCATACTAAGTAAATAAATAATCTCTAAGAATTTATTGGATGCCAAATTCAAAAGATATTTGTTTACAATAAACACAAAACTTTGTGGGTGAATAAGAGTATTACTAATATCATATCATGAAGGTTATGTAAATAAGAAAAATAAAATGGACCTACCTTCCCACAATGGTTTCCACATTCCTTGGGACCTCATATAGAGTCATCAGTCTACTATGAAGATTGGGTACTTACATGAGAAAGTAGGTAGAACTAGAGAGAATTTTGAGATCTCTTATCCTAGTCTACTAGCCTACCACACCCTAATGGACCTTGACTCTATCATGAGGCCAATTGTGGAGTTTGAGCTTTGACTAGGAATAAAAGATGTTCTAAGACACGAATCACATCTTTTGGTGCGATTTTGACTATTGAATGTTTATTTTTGCCTTTTTTGAAAATGATTTGGATTTTAAATTTTTATGTATTTTTTGATTCCTCCACCATATGGATTTGGAATAACCAAACATGAGTGATAAAAGTGAAAAACATAGATAAGCTTTAGGATTTGGTTTATATGATACAAAATATCTAGATATTTTTTAATGTTACTAAATAATTAGGTTTTCCTAAAAACAAGTATGTGATCTCAAGACTAACCATATGTGTGCTTAGTATGAAGGGAACATAATGAGAAAATAGAGATCGAAGAGATGTATGTATATAGTGATACATTGAGAAATATGATTTCTAATTAATCATATGGTAAAGATAGGATATTAAAGGGGTATGACTTTAGAAACATGTCACAATAATAACTACCTTTATTTGAGCAAGATGACATAACAAGTGTAAAATAGAAACCATCCTAAAGAAAATATTAGATAAAAAAATGATAATGAAATTAATCCATGAAATAGTTCTAAGTGAGAAGTAAAGTATAAAATCCATAAATTATCATAAATCAAATCCAAATCATATAAAACTATGATAAATAATGTGATGAAACACCATGACATGTTTATAAATATCTATAAATTTCATGGAAAACCTCATCCATAAAATCTGATGTCTTTGTGTAACTATATTCTAACATTAATCAAAGTCTCATCAATCTTTGCAGAGATTCATGAAAATACTTGCTGGTGCATTGTCTCTACTAAAAAAGTGGGTATGCTAAAATAAATATGATGCTCATGGGGTAGTTCATGTGAGGGGTACTCAATGGAAGGAACTGATGTAAAACTATGATGAACATATTCAGATATGTGAGTAAATTTGGGCTGAAAAGAAGGCTAAGCCTTTGTCTATGAATATCCTAGAGAATATGGTTGAGTTGGTGAAGGTGTAAGCCATGCAAAATCATGGAAAATTTACTATAGAACTTGATATATATTTTTATGGTGCTTAATAAAATGATGTCAAAGACAATAATCCTCCCTATATTTAGGGATGTATTCTAGAAGTATCTTAGGAGGTGGTAAGATATTGTTTGTAGGTTGTGATTTCTCTAGATAAAGTGTATCAATGTATTATTTAAGATGTTGGTAATGAGTATAATAATGATTATGTGAACCATGAAAGTAACAAGTATATTTATAATTAGACTATGAAACTCAATTGTCTATAGTAAAAATAGATCATGAGGCTTACTATTACTGATGTACATGATAATCCTTGGCTCAATGACCAAAAACTATATGGATCTCACAATATGGCTCATCATCCCATCGTGATGGTAGAAGGTCAAGCTTAGGTGAAGGTAGTATGCCATCACCAATAACATAAGAACATGGAATATGATCAAGACTAGCCTAAGCTACATCATAAAATGAAATCACAATGGGTTGGTGAAGTGTATCCAACATCTATAGAGGAAGTAAGTTGGGAGGGTCATGGTATTTAGATAACTTGTAAGGTTCTATCATATCATGGTCAGAAACATACTCTGAAGAGGCTCAATAATAACTAGAAGAGTAGTATGTGTGTGCTTCATCTCAAACCTATGAACATTAGAATAATAACTAGTATTAGGTAATATAAGAGGAGAGGAACTACATGAATATAACTTAGATAATGTTGTAAATAGGAATGATATCTAAGTATCTTTTCATTTTTACCTTGAGCAAATCTAACTAAAAAGGGATCATCTAAGGAATATCCAATATTGTAATCAAGTGTGTGAAGGTCAATAGTATATGCATCAATGACTTTATTAGTCAAAGAGGCATGATGAATGGAGTGTTTAATTATTATTAGAGTGATAAAAATTTCATTTAATGGTTTTTGATGAGATTGATGTCAGAGAGAATGAGGTAATAGGGGAATTATGTTAGGAGAGTGATAGGAAGTTTTGATTTTCAAATTGATCTCATCTATTTCATCATCATTTTAATCTAAAAGATTAGGTGGTATGTTTCCTATTAATTTAAGATGACCATTGTAACCTCTAGTAGAATTGATGAGATAATTAAAGCATTGTGATTCACAAAATGGGATGCTAGGTAAAGGTTTGAGGGTAGGTATTTTAAAAGCATCTATTTATTACAATTATTTAAAATTCCAAGGATTGGTTTCTCCTTAAATCTTGTATATAATACTGTTATAATGAAACTTAACACATTGGCATGCTCATGAGGCTATTTCTCTCATTCAGTGTGTCCATAGTCAATCAAGTAAAATGTTATAATAAATTAAAATTTTAAATATCATGACTTTGACACACACCATGACAGGGAGAACCATGATATGGATCCAAACACAACCTAAAAGAGGCATTTATCTTCTATCATATCCTTAACATATACATTGAGTATATTTGAGATTACATTTAGAATACCTAAGTGTTTTAATAAAATAAAGGGAAACCATGCAATTACCTAAACCTTCATCAATTAATGTACGTTTAACTTGGCTATCTCCTATTTGGATGTTAATGAACATGAAGGATCATCTACACAAAGCAATATCTCATCAAGAATCATGTATGATATAGAGAATTTAATTGAAAGAGAGGTGTCTATCATTTTATCAACATGGATAACCATTTCTTCACATTATTTAAGGCTTATATCTTTAGACCCTGATGAAGTAGATTCTTGCCCCATAGGTGGTGGACAAGGGATGTTCATTTCAAATAAGAGTTGTATTATATGATAAAGATGATGATAATAAGTTATCTTGAGTTATAAGAAAGGTATTTGAGATGGTAGATGAGAATTTTCATCTATAAGATCCTATTCATCATATCCCATTAGAATTTTATCAGATAAGGGTGGATAGTGTTGTAGTAATTTATTTAACGCTGTATCAAAAGTACATTGAAATTGATATTGGTAAGGCCTTTTTGTTTTAGGTTTGGTTAATGTGGGTTAAATTATTGTTTTTGTTTATATTATTTTAAAGGACCTGGTTAAATTATTGGTTGTTTTTTGTGCATGAGAGGAAGAAGTCCCAATGATAGAAGGTTGTGGGTTTTTTGAGTGATGTGTCTTAGTTGAAAGAGGAGTATAACTTATATTGATGGTATGTGAGGTATTGTCTAATTGTATCATTGGATTTGACACTTGTGAGTTTGTAAAAATTGGTGAAGTTATTTACACAAATTCTATGAGGTGAGATGGGTAAGAGTCTTACACAATTTAGTACTTTGGGAAATTATTATAGGTAGAGAATGGATAATGATAGATACATGAAACCACTCTTCTCATTTTATTCATATTAAGAACATTATCATCATTCATGTTAGGATCCATAAAAATTTGAACATTATTGATAGTAGGAGGGTGGCTAGTATTAGCTTGATGATTAGGAAGGGGATTCTTATAATTAGCTAAATAAGCATTCACTTGATTCAAGAATTTATGTTTAGTTTTTGTTTCATGGGCTTTAGCTGCTAATTCATAAGATTTTTGTTGTGTACATATGAGTGATTCATTATCAAATTTATGTCCAAGGAAATAATCCATATTAAAGTTTCTTAGTTAGTGACAAGTTTTATGAGAATAGAGCCAACTTGCATGAAACCAAAAAAATTTGTGGGAAGCATACCAATGTTTGGTAGGTGAGTAGGATCAATATTTCATGGTGAAGGTCATCGAGTAAGATGATTTTGAATCTTTAATATAGAAATTGGTTTATGGACATATACATTATGTACTTGATAAAATGTGGAACTATGATGATAATTGTTAGAAAATGATAATAAAATATCAGGCTCCATGGGATTATTTGGAGTAATTGATTGAATGGTGTATGGAATCATAAGTATCTATAACACCATTGTTAGTTGGATGTAAATTTTTATCTTCATAAGCATTTGAATCCTTGTTGGTGGGTATGAAGGCTTAAAATGTCATATAAGAAAATATTGATGTTTATCTTGGTCGAGGGCTTCTTCTAAAGATTTTGGAGAAATGAACCTCATGTGATATTATAATTTAGAGTGAAGAGAATTAATGAATAAATGAAATGGATTATAATTAGATATGATATGATTAGATTTTTTAGATAAGTATTTCATCTATTTGATGAAGACTTGTGCTATTTTGGATTCTAATTATTTACAAATGATAAGATAATCTAGATTATTTTTGGGAGGATCATTAGTTTAGATTATTGAACCAATGTATTGAATAAGTCTTCCAAGATAGCTATGGAATGAGATTTAAATTGATTATGCCAATCTAAAGAGTCACCTAAAAAGGTTTTATCTAATTATTTGGTGGTAGTGAAAGTATTAAATTTAACCCAATCTTTATATAAAATTTAAAAAGTCTTCAAATGCAAGGCTAGATCAATGGATCTATTATAAGTGATAGTTGTAATTATGCCATCTATTTAAATATTTTCAAATTGATGGACTAGAGGTTAATTTTATAAGTGTTTAATAGCCATTAATAAGTTGAGGTTATATTATAATGTTATCGTGTGCTATCTAAGAGGGGGGTTGTGAGGAATTAGGATTTTGCATTCCCCATTGAGTAGGTTGAGGTTGGTTTTATAAATGCATTAATTAATTTTACATTCACATAATTTGATTATCACTATTAGTTTGAAAAGTATCTAGTTGATTTAAAATGTTCAATAATAATTGATTAGTGTTAATTATATTTTGACTAGTGGAATTAGCATGGCATACATTAACAATGTATGAGGAAGTAATAGTTTGGGAGGTACTAGTAGTTTGAGATGCACTAGTAGTTGGGTCAAATTATGAAAACGTAAAATTAATTAATGCATTTATAAAACCAACCTCAACCTACTCAATGGGGAATGCAAAATCCTAATTCCTCACAACCCCCCTCTTAGAGAGCACACGATAACATTATAATATAACCTCAACTTATTAATGGCTATTAAACACTTATAAAATTAGCCTCTAGTCCCTCAATTTGAAAATATTTAAATAGATGGCATAATTACAACTATCACTTATAATAGATCCATTGATCTAGCCTTGCATTTAAAGACTTTTTAAATTTTATATAAAGATTGGGTTAAACTTAATACTTTCACTAGCCATTAATAAGTTGAGGTTATATTATAATGTTATCGTGTGCTCTCTAAGAGGGGGGTTGTGAGGAATTAGGATTTTTCATTCCCCATTGAGTAGGTTGAGGTTGGTTTTATAAATGCATTAATTAATTTTACGTTTGCATAATTTGATTAGCACTAACACTTGACATGTTTGTATAAATGGTTGGCATGGAGGATGAAGGCATGAAAGATGATGTCATGCTAGTATAAATAGGTATGAGAGAGGAGAAGGGTGTGATATAAGTTATAAGATGACTTGCCCCAAATACTATATAAAATCTAGGTGAAGGTGAATTGGGTTCTACAATATGAGGTCCCATCATGAGGTTGTAAATGTCTATGGGATCCTTGCCTTGATGTTGGGGGTTTTCATTAATGAAGAGGATCATTTCATCCATATACTCAAGGTTGCTTTCATCCTTTACCATTTGTAAGAAAAAAAAGATTAAGTACAATGGAATAGGGAGGAGTCTAATAGTTGGTATTTCTAATAGTAACATGGATATTTCTAAGATCTAGATTATCTATCGCATGATATGGTAAATGAATTTTAGGGAATTTATAAAGATTAGTAAAGCTCATCATTTTAGTTTGATTTTTCTATGTAGATTCATCAAATAAATGTTTCATGATGAAAATTTGATTCTAACACTTACTAGGGAAATCATAATCTAAAAGTTGAAAATGAATGAGATTGAGATGGTCAATCTAGTTAGATATATAGTGTTGTTCCCAAAATCTGTCACTTATTTTTTTTTTTTGGACAACATGTCAACCATTTTGGTCCTATAGGCCAAAATGCTCTCTTTCTTTCTCAAAAAATGTTCTAAGCAGTTAAGTTTTTCAATTACTCAAGCCTTTTCAGCTAAGAAAATTACAGGTTCAATAGGCAAGATTTCTCAAAGGGAAGTTCAAATCACTTAAGGCATTTCCTAAAAATTATAAGGATGGTTCAATGCCAAGGTTTAATCAAAATACTCAATGGTGGGGTTTAAAGAATTGCAATGAACCATTGAACCATTGAACCCTGCCTCTGAAAGGTTCAAAGGTTCAACGAGTTTAAAGTTTCAACAAGTTCAATGGACTCAAAGAATTAAAAGATTCAAAGAATGAACCATTGAACCATTAAACCATTAAACTTCAAAAGGTTTAAAGGTTAAAAATTTCAATGCGTTTAATGAGTTCAAAGGGTTCAAAGTTCAAAAGTTCAAATCTTGAGCTAATGGTTGAAGGGAAAGATTCCATAAAAAGGATCAAAAAAATGGTTCAAAGAAATGGTTCAATGACACATTGAATGCATAAAAGAAAAATAAGTGAATGCGGCCCTTTACAAAACATTGAATCACCAAATTGTTGAACCATTAAACCATTGAACCAAAAGAGTTCAAGGTTCAATGTTCAAAGTGTTTCAAGCAACGGATGATGTCCCTGAGGACATAAAATTTAGGATAATGGAATAACTGTTGATTTTCAAAAGACCTGCGAATAAACATAGTGACTAGCTAAGAAAGGAGCTGAAGGAGCTAGCAAAAAGTGAGAAGATAGACCCAGGAGCTTAGATCACTAGGAAGAGACAAAATGTAGTAAGGAAAGAGGGAACAATACAAAAAACACAAAAATATTTGCACAAGAGTTATTCCATTAGGTGGAGTAGTCCACCAAGTGGACCTCAGAGAGCACAAGTATTCAATGGCATGGCCTATTTTTCTTCATTGAGTAAAGGTGAATGGACAGTCGTGTAACCATCATAAATAAGACTAGGCAACCCATGCTTTAGAGGAGACATTTGAGATGATTTATAATGCCAAAGTTAAGGCTGATAACCTATTCTAGCATGGCCCCTTCATAGAATTTCTAATGCATTCAATGCAGCATGGGCCATTTTGTGAAAACAAGCACCCAAGTATTTCTTTGGATGCTATATATTGTAATATTTCATTTTGAATAAGAGAGACTCTCTATTATTAGAAGCAGAACTCTACCCAAATTGAAAGGCATTCTTGAGACTTTGAGCTCAGACTGGTAATTATATTTTATCCATTAAATGAGAAAGCAAGGGACCTTTCAAACTTTGTTTTGAAATAGCTTGTGTTATCTTGGAAATCATTCTTATATCTTTTTACTAAATAAAATCTTGTCCATTTAATCAAATAAGTAGAACAAGTATAAATAAGCTAGAAGATGTCCTGAAGCTGACTGTGGGAGACTTTGTGCTACCATAATTATCTTTAGTCTATGTTTTGTGTAAAGGATACTGGAGAGACTTTAAGTTCCCATTATCCTTCATAATATTTCACTTTGTTGTAGTTTTTAGTGGAGACTTTGAGTTACACTTCAAACTACTATGTTACTTCATCCTAAATCAATAGGAGAGACAACGAAAGACTTTGTGCTTTCATAGGGTTTTTGTGGATCTGGTTACTACCCAAGAAGAATTCTTGCTATTTGGTGAACATCATTTTTGAAATAAGAAAAATGAATTCAAGAATTACACCAAAATTCTCATTTGTTTTGTGAACATCATCTCTAAAAAAAGAGATATGGATGGTATGATTTCACCCTTAAGTCTATTTTTAGTTTATATTAGTATATTATAGTTTATAGGGAACCTTCCCTTGCTGAGAGGAGAAATTTATCTCATTTTGGCTGTGGTCACCACACCCATTTTGTTGTATAAATATCCTTATGCTATGGTTGATATCCTCATTTTTATGTTATTTAGTTGATGACAAAATATTCACCCAATAGTTTTTGGTGACTCTACTGGGGAATAATGAGCAGCTTCATGCCAATAGATTTTGGTGACTCTGTTAGGGAAGAACATGCAATTTGAAGCCTCAAGTTTCAAATTAAATTAGTTCCAATTCTTTTCCATTTCCATTTCAAACTCTACCTGATCCATCATACACATGAAGCCAGAGAGCTCAAGGTATTATTGACCCTGTATTTGAGTTGGTACAGTTGAGTAATTTTGATCTTTTTCCTCCACCATCTCATATTCAGTAAACTAAGAGTTTTCCTCCTAAAAATGTTAGGTATCCAATACCAGGCAAAGCTTCTCTTTCCTCTATTAGCAGAGCTTTGTCTATACATATCCCACAACAATTTTTTATCCCTCCTTTTAATAGTCATATCATGGCAGCTCAAGGCCCCTAGGGTAATACCTTTGGTCCTTTGAATCTAACCCCACCTTTACATGAACTACCCTATAGTTAAAGAAAGAATTTTCTCAAGTTCTATGGTGATGGGAAAGTTCATCCTAATGAACATATTATAGCCTTTTGCATAGCCTGTGGTGGATAGGCATTGAATATGAAGACGTAGTAGTTAGATTATTTTTGGAAACATTGCAAGGTGTTGCTACAAACTAGTTTTATCATCTACAAGCACAAATAGTGACTAACTGGAACACTCTCAAGGCCAAGTTTGAGGCTAGGTTTAGACTTGCAAAAGATGCACATACCCTATTAGCCCAACTTACATAAATGAAGAAGGAGCCTCATGAACCTATGCAAGACTTCATTGCTAAATTTGACAAGCTGAGGAACAAGATTCCTACAATTGCTCAATTGACACTTGAGAATCTTAAATGCTTCTTCATCAATTCTTAGCTCCCTAAAGTGAGTTTCCTATTAAGGTAGGCTAGCCACATAAATCTTGATACACCTTAGATTTTGGCCATTAAGGTTGAAGATGATCTTATCTTGGTAGGAAAGATAAGAAGAGATCCTAACAGAAATAAATCTTCTTCATCTTCTAAAATTTTTTCTACAAGCATCACTGATCCTATAGTACAAAAAATAGCAAATGAATTGCTTGCTCTAAAAAAGCAAATGACACAAGGGATGTTTGCTCCTCCTTTTTATCAGAATATACCAAGGATGACATTTCCTAAATAGTCATATCAAGGCAATGTTGCCAAGAATCAAGGGCAACCAAATCATCTTCCTCCCCCACAAGGGAAGCTTGCCATTGAAGCAACACTAGCTAACTTAGCAATTGGTTATCATGAAGCTAAACATGATTTCTCTTACCACCTGAGTTGGACCAAGAAGATGATGCTAATCTCTTTGCATAAGGTAAAGAAGAATTAGTTGGTGACTCCAACATTAGTTTCTTGAATGACTAGGATGAAGCTAGAAGTAAGGGAGAAGTGTTTGATGGATCATACATTATATTTACCAGGTCCTAGAACCAGTCAACTCAACAAGAGGATAAGAGAAAAATAGGGGAAGAATCTTGACTAGTAATTTCAATTTTTAAATGAGGGACTTCACTACATTTCTAGTCAAAGGACCTAGTGATCAATAAAAAAGTAAATACCTCAAACAATCCTACACCCTCTGCTTCAATTTCTCAGACTAGTCCCACACCTAATAAAACCCAAAATGATGGACTTCCTTCCTCTATTTCTAGTTCATTTTAGTCATTTGATATAATTGACCATACTAGGAAGACCAAGATCCAAATGCCTGAGTTTGAATACTTACAATCCAACCCTGAGCAAATTTAGATAGGCTAGTTGATTTAGATTTCTAAAATCAACACAAATGCAAATTTCTCCATTCTTTTTTCTCACAGGGACTATGTTCATAATCCAAGTGGAATGATGGATTGGAAAAATAATTCTTACATTCAGCATTTTTTAGATCTCAAAAAGAATAGTACCTGTTAGCCTAGGGTTGTACTACCTTTACTTCTGCTTGTGAGGTAATGACCTAACCTTGAGAGGAATTTCATACTAAATTTCTTCAAGCCTGAGAGATTTTAGATCATCATAAAATTATGCCAAAACATCAATGTAATGGCAAAGCAGAGTAATGAATTTGAGTTTTTCATTAAGAGTGCAACAATTCTAGATGTTGACCATTTTGGGATTATCTTCTGTACTCAAATTTATTTGATCAAAATCTTTGGAGGATTTTGAATCCATTTGTGGCTTCTTGATAAACCTATCATGCTTATCAAAATCTAAATCAATCATATTTAAATGAAAACTACCCCTTGCCCATCATGGATCAGTTGCTATAGACAGTGACTGGTGCAGAGATGTTATCAATGTTAGATGGTTTTTTGAGATATAATCAAGTGGAAGTTGGTGAAGCAAACTAACATAAGACCACTTTCACTACACCTTGGGGCACCTTTGCATATCATAGAATTCCTTTTGGTTTGATCAATGCTGGCACCACCTTCCAAAGAGTGATGGATCTTGCCTTCAAAAATGAAATAGGGAAGTTCATTGTGATATATATTGATGACTTGACCATCTTTTCTAAACATCACCCTGATCATGTTCATCATTTACAAGTGCTAGAATGATGTTGACAAAATTATATTTCTCTTAATCCTAAGAAGTTGATTTTTGGGGTTATAGAAGGTAAACTTCTCAGTCACATTGTATCCCAAGAAGGCATAAAGATTGACCTAGAAAGAGTCAAATCCATCTAATATCTTTCTCTTCCTGCTAGTAAGACTGTAGTCCATTCTTTCTTTGGAAAGGTGAACTTTTTATGAAGGTTCATTCTTGAATTCATAGAGAAGACTCACCACATTGTCAACATGATGAAGGGTAAAGCTACTTTCAGCTAGACTGAAGTAGGCAAGTTATCATTTCAAGATATCAAGGAAGCTATCACCCATGCCCCAATCTTGATTTGTCTTAATTATACCAAAGACTTCATAATATATAGCTATGCTTCTTAACACATGCTTTCAACCATTTTAGTTTAGCAAAACAAAGAAGGTGTGGAGTTGCCCATATCTTTGGTGAGTTGTCCTTTCAAAGCTCATGAGGTAAAATATTTAAACATGGAAAAACATGCTTATGCTATGGTTAAGGCAGTAAAAAATTTCCATTTTTACATCTTGAACTCACACACCGTTACTCTAGTTCCTAATACAACAGTAAAGTCCATTCTAACTCAATAGGAGTTTGGAGCTAAAAGGGGGAATTGTATTGCTAATATCCAAGTTTTTGATCTTGTCATCAAACCTATAAAGCTTATGTGGGGAAGATGTCGCTACCAATTAATAATTGATAATATACCAGAGGAAGTAGGGCATGAAGAAACAGAGGTTGAAGGCATGCCTACATTTCTTTTTGTCACCACTATGAATGAGTGGTATTTTAATATTGCTCATTTATTTACCTATGGTGAGTGCCCTGCCCACCTATCTCATAAAGAAAAGAGGAATTTTAAGTTGAAAGCTGCTAACTTTGTCTGGTGCGACAATGGTTTGTATAAGAAGAACTTTGATGGGGCATTTTTTTGTTGCATGGATAAAGTGAAACAAAGCAAACTTTTAGAGTCTTTCCATAATTTGGCTTGTGGAGGAAATTTTTCTACACGTGTGACTGCCCATAAGATTTTGTGAGCTAGGTACTATTGGCCTAGTCTATTTTGTGATTCATATGCTTGGGTGCATAGATGCGAGCTATGTTAATAGTTCATTAGGAAACCCAAGTTGGCCGCATTACCTCTCAATCTTGTGGTGATCGAAGAGCCTTTTTAGCAATGGGGAATTGATTTCATTAGCACTGTAAACCCGTCCTTGAGTGCTGGACATGAATATGTTCTCACAGCCACATATTATTTTACCAAGTGTGTGGAAGCCATTCCAGTCAAGCATGCTACTTCAGAAGTGGTATGCAATTTCCTCAAAGAAAATATTATTTCCTAGTTTGGAGTCCCAACCAAGATTGTAATAGATAATGCAGCCTATTTCTCTTCTCATGAGGTTACCCAATTCTATTAATATTATGGGATTATTCTCTTCCACTCTTCTGACTATTATCTGCAAGGAAATGGCCAAGTAGAATCAAGCAACAAGAACTTGATGACCATTATCAGGAAGCTGGTAGATAACAATCAGAGAACTTGGCATAAAGCACTACTTGACGCTTTATGAGAAGATAGAATTACACATAAGAGGGTGATATGTATGTCCCCATTACAACTTTTATATGGTCTAAATGTAGAGATACCAATCACCCTATATTTACTAGCATTAAAGTTAGCAAAGGTAGTCAAAGATTCAACTTTTGAAAGTTATATCAATAAGAGGATCATGTAATTGATTGAACTAAATAAGAAATGAACTATGGTGGTGGACCGTATTACTGCACATCAAATTCTAGTAAAGAAACTCTTTGACCAAAAAATAAGGATTCATGATTTTTAGATTGGAGATCAAGTCTTGTTGTGGGACAAGAGGAGAGAACCAAAGGGAATAAATGGAAAATTGGATTCCTTATGGAGAGGCCCATTTTCCATTCATTTTTTAAATGGTGAAAATATTTTCTTGCTAAAATATCAAGATAGAACGCCATTTACACTACTTCACAATGGGAAAAATTTGAAGCGCTTTAATCCTTGAAGTATCAGATAAGTCTAGTTGTACATATGTATAGTCTTTCTTTATTTTGTGTTGTTCATTTTTTTTTGGCACCTTTATTTTTTGGGTGGCATGACTTTGTAGCCCAATGGAATAGATGAAGGCACTTAGAGTCTAGATTCTACTCCCTTTGATTGCTTCAAAGTCTAATCAATGGAAGTTTTCCAACTGGACCTAGTTGTTGTTCCCAAAATCTATCACTTGTTTTTTTTTGTGGACAACATGTTGACCATTTTGGTCTTACAAGCCAAAATTCTCTCTTTCTTTCTCAAAAAATGTTCTGAGTAGTTAAGTTTTTCAATTACTCAAGCCTTTTTAGCTAAGGAAATAATAGGTTCAATAGAAAAGCTTTCTCAAAGGGAAGTTCAAAGCACTTAAGGCATTTCCTAAAAATTATAAGGATGGTTCAATGCCGAGGTTCAATGAGAAGGCTAATGGTAGGGTTAAAAGAATTAGAATGAACCATTGAACCATTGAACCCCACCTTTGAAAGGTTCAAAGGTTCAACAAGTTCAATGGACTCAAAGAATAAAAGGATTCAAAGAATGAATCAATGAGTTCAAAGGGTTCGAAGTTCAAAAATTCAAATTTTGAGTGAATGGTTGAAGTGGAAGATTCTAGAAAAAATATAAAACAAATGGTTCAACCAAATGGTTCAAAGAAATAATTCAACGACACCTTGAATGCATAAAAGAAAACTAAGTGAACACGACCCTTTACAAAACATTAAATCACCAAACTGTTGAACCATTAAACCATTGAACCATTGAATCAAAAGATTTCAAGGTTCAAAGTGGTTTAAGTGACTAATGATGTCCCTATGGATGTTAAATTTGGGATAATAGAATAAATTTTGATTTTCAAAAGACCTGAGAACAAACTCAGTGACTAGCCAAAAAAGGAGCTGAAGGAGCCAACAGAAAGTGAGAAGATAGCCCCAAGAGCTTAGATCATTAGAAAGAGACAAAATGTAGTAAGAAAAGAGAGGAAAATATAGAAAACCCAAAAATATATATAGAAGAGTTATTCTAGTAGGTGGAGCATTCCACCAGGTGGACCTTAGAGAGTGCAAGTATTTAATGGCACAGCCTGTTTTTCTTCATTGAGTAAAGGTGAATAGACAACCGTGTAAACATCATAAAGAAGACCAAGAAACCCATGCTTTAAAGGAGACATTTGAGATGATTTAGAATGCCAAAGTTAAGGCTGTTAACCTATTTTAACATGGCCCCTTCATAGAATTTCTAATGCATTCAATGTAGCACATGCCATTTCATGAAAACAAGCACCCAAGTCTTTCTTTGGATGCTATATATTGTAATCTCTCATTTTGAATAAGAGAGATCTCTCTATTATTAAAATTGAAACTCTGCCTAAATTGAAAGGCATTCTTGAGACTTTAAGCTTATACTATTAATCATATTTTATCAAGTAAATGAGAAAGCAAGGGACCTTTTAGACTTTGTGTTGAAATAGCTTGTGTTATCTATGAAATAATTCTTATGTCTTTTTCTTAAATACAATCTTGTCCATTTAATCAAATAAGTAAAACAAGTGGAAATAAGCTGGAAGATGTCTTAAAGTTAACTGTGGGAGACTTTGTGCTACCATAATTGTCTTTAGTCTATGTTTTATGTAGAGGATTCTGGAGAGACTTTTAGCTCTCCTTATCCTTCGTAATCTTTCACTCTATTGTAGTTTTTAGTGGAGACTTTGAGATACATTTCAAACTACTATGTTACTTCATCCTAAATTAGTAAGAGAGACAACAAAAGACTTTGTGCTTTCGTGGGTTTCTTATGGATCCAATTACTACCTAGGAAGAATTCCTGCTATTTGCTAAACATTATTTTTGAAAGAAAAGAAATGCCTTCAGTAATTAAACTAAAATTCTCCTTAATTTTTTGAACATCATCTCTGAAAAAAGAGAGATGGATGGTATGATTTCACCCCTGAGTCTATTTTTAGTTTATGTTAGTATATTATAGTTTATAGGGAACCTCCCCTTGCTAAGAGGAGAGATTTGTCTTATTCTGGCTGTGGTCACCACACCCATTTTGCCATATAAATCTCCTTGTGCTATGGTTGATATCCCCATTTTGATGTCAGTTAGTTGATGACAAAATATTCACCCAATAGATAGGATGACATAAAAATCTATAATTAGACTAGGTCAAGTTGGTCAATCTAATTGGGAAAGGAAAAAAATAAAATTATTTGTAGATTGATTATGTCAAGCTAGTTGATCTTATTGGAAAAATAGATTGACAAAAAGATTTTAAATTAGAAGGTTAAATTGTTTGATCTAGTTGAGAAAGTAGAAAAATAAAATAGTCTATAGATTGACTAGGTTAAGTTGGTTGAGCTAGTTATAAAAATAATAAAACATAATAATTTATAAATAGACTGGGTTGAGCTTATCGATTGAGTTTTGTAGTCTAGAAAAATAATTAATGGTCTAATCTTGGATGATTTAGTTTTAAATGTAGAAATTAAAGTTTAATCACAAAGGAAACTAGATCGAGTTGGTTGATGTAGTTGAAACATACATCACAAAAATTATATTAATGTTGGATAATAAAGTCTATAATACAACATAGATGAAAAAATAACAAGTAAAAAAAATGTAATTTAGATGCTAAGTAATTATTTGGAAATAATATTAAGAAGTTTTACTAAGTGTAGGCTTCAAAAGATACTTGTCTATTGGATAGTGTTAGCTCAATATTTTAGAGTGCTAACTATGAAATAAGTGCCATTCCCATAGCCAAATAAGCTTGGTTTCAATGGTAAGCTAGAATTAATTTCTTGATGCTAACCATTAACTAATGCACCACACAATTAAATAGATGGTTGGATTCCTAAGGCTCAGTACAAAGTGAAATCCTAGGTGTTGCTAAAATAACATGAGGTACATGGAAAAAAAAGACCATGTTTAGCCCTGTACTATGGCTATAAGTATTAGGGCAAGCCCCTCATGTCATGATACCTATAAAAAATAGACAACGATTGTAAATAAAGTATCACGTAACCCTTCATGATAGTATCTAAGTAGTTTTAAAATCACTTATACATAGTTTATAAGGAAAGCCAAAAAAAATGAAAAATAAAGGGAAAACATAAATATTTCAAAATCCAAGTTTTAGTTTCTAAAATTAAATAAAAAATCAACCAAATAAAATGTAAAGTGATTGTAATTACTATCAAATATATGTTAATTCTCTTTATTTATGCTAAGAAGTGAAACACATAGAATAATATTAAGTTGGTTGATGAAATTGGACAAACATAATAGAATAGATTCAAGTTAATTGACTCAGTCTATCATGAAAATAGGTTGAAAAAAAAAGTTTAGTAGGTTGACTTAGTTTTTTAGGCAAAAACCAAACACATAACTAGATCGAGCCGATTGATCTAGTTGACTATGTAGGTATAATTTTATAGAACTAAAAAATTGATAAAAATAGTATATAATTTAAATTTTAAATAAATGGTGAGAAAACAAATTTGCTTAAAAATTGACATAATTTTAAAAAATTGAGCTGTTTAGAGTGAACCTAGTAGATAATACAAAATCAACCAAGTTGATGTATTAATTTTTCTTAAGAATATTGATTGTTTTTTTAATTAGGTCATCTAGGTGAGTGTTTGATCCTATAAATGAATAAAATAAAACTATTAAAAAGAATCGAGGCAATCAATCTAGTGAAAATAAAACTAAAAAATAATAGGAAAATAAAACAAGATTGATTAGATTAATATAGTTAGCTAAAAATGAAATGCATAAATGAACAAAATCGAATAGGTCGATTTAGTTAGGTATAAAAAACCAAAAATGACTAAATCAATCAATCTGATCTAGATAGATAAGACTAAAAATCTTCTGCATAGAATACAAATTGGGTTTACAAGATAGATGAACTTGGAAACACTACACATAAAAGCATAACTAGGTCAACAAGTTTGATGATGTTGAAAAACTTGTGTATAAAAATTTGAACTATATCGATAAGCTCAATGAAGTTGGAAGACCTATCACATAAATCAAAACTAAGTCAATGTGATCGAGAAGTTGAAAAACATATACATAGAGAGCCAAAATAGGTTGATAGGCTCAACAAATTCAAAAAACTTATGCATAAAATATTACACTAGATCGATAGGCTCAATCTAGTTGACTGTAAATGAAAATTTAAGAATTACAAGGGTTAGATTCATGTAAGGTTCACTAGCATGTATGTAAGTGAAATAAGATAGATCTATAAATTATCCTACTCAGTAATATCCAA
Source organism: Torreya grandis (assembly GCA_037957365.1). Taxonomy (NCBI): domain Eukaryota; kingdom Viridiplantae; phylum Streptophyta; class Pinopsida; order Cupressales; family Taxaceae; genus Torreya; species Torreya grandis. Next base: position 365,331 of record JARHVA010000353.1, on the reverse strand, counting down.
TCTTAGAGAAGGTAATCAACTAAAAATTTTCTTAGCAATACTTTTTATATTGGGGTCATGACCAATTATGGATCTTTTGAATTTAACTAACATATCTCTTCTTACAAAATAAAAAATGAGAGGTTTCCAATGCCTCTAGTCAAATTTAATCATGAAATAACCCTAGCTAGTTCTTATGATATAATGAAAGGAATTAGGCTAATATACTAGACAAAGATACAAGTTAATTTAGTAAATGAACATACAAGTTAATCTAGTGGTCACCAAATCTTGTGGCATAAATGGGGAATATAATAAACAAGCAAAGATAATTTTATTCAAGATAATATATAAGTGATTTAGGCAAGGAAAGATACAATTCAATCCATTAATTATTTAGCATCTGTGATCATAGGAATCTAAGAAGGGAGGTTAGTACAGTGTTAGTTCAAGCAAAAAAACTCAAATAAATACACTAACTCTTAAAATCCTAACCTATATGCTAGGGGGAAGATTAGTACCAAAGGCAAAATGAAAGCATGACTAGAACATAAAAGACACAAATCCTTGACCTTCCTTGGGAACTACAAATGTTTTGTTGAGTGGCTTGGTCGACTTGTGCATCAAGAAGTCTTTGGTAAATGAAGCTTATTGGCTCCTTCTCTCCTTAGCACCATTGGATTTGATGTGGATTTTAATTATTTTGGCTCAAGATTTTGGCATTATAACACTATTTAAAATCTTGTCTTTCTCCATTTGGATTCTAATAGCTTAAAAATGAAGAGTCATGGCCTTGTATTTATAGCCTAAGGACTTAACTCTCACCCAAAGTGAGTTAGGGTTGAGTTAATGTTTGGAATGGGTTCAAACCTAACCTAGGTGAGTCAAATATAACCCCAGTAGAGTTAATAGTTTTCAAATAATTATGTTTTTCAATTACTAGGCATGGATCTCAAAATTAGATATTTTAGGATATTTTTAAATATCTTGACAATTCATAAAGGCAATGATGTAAGATTAGGATATTTTGAATTTTAGAATTTCATTTTTTAGTTATTCATTAATTTCAAATGGATAATTTAACTAGGCATTTAATTTTGTTTAGTTTGTTAATTGATTTAGACTAGACTTTTAGCTCTTTCAAGATTTGATATTTGTGTATGTGTCCCACTTAATAGGTCCATAGGCCAAATTGATGGTTTCTATACTACAAGGTAATTAGGGATGAATATGTGAGAGGTTATTATTGCATACAATAGGTTACCTTGATTAGGGATGTCTCAACATGATTCTAAGCTTTGATGAATGATGTTCAATGATTCTTAGGCTTAATTTTCAATGATTGGTAATAATCTATTTGAAGTCTGATCAAATGCTCATTGTGGCTAGTTTTAGGTATCTATAGTGTGCACATGTTTGGGAAGATGTTGCAAGCTATAGGCATAGTCGTGTCTTCTCAAATAATGAAACATACCACTAAGATTGAAAGAAGACAATGGTTAAATAAGAATTTCCAAATAATGTATGGGAAGCCTATAATGATGCCCCCTCGAGGGAGTGGCTAACACATATGATTAATAGATGGTCCCTCAAAAAGAAGCAAGAAAAATAATGAAATTAACCCATGGGTAAGATTAATCCAATCAATATAATGCTTGCATTCATTTATTTATAAATTACTAATTTGCCTAAAACTACTTATAATCAATAACAAAGGTTGAGATACTGATTTTTCCAAAGGCAATTATAATCAGTGGCATAGGAATATACCCCAATTAGTGAAAATGAGTCTAAATATTGATTTTTCCATAGGCAATTATAATCATTAAGATATTTGGTATGGAAAAATGATATTCGATTGTGTCCCAATAAGGTAGATTAGTAAACATAACTCAAGGATATAACCTGTCATATAGATTAAATATTAGCAGGTATAAATGTAGATGTGATGGTCTAATAAATAAAGAAGCCACAAATAACTAGGCATATGAGGATGCACAAAGTGATGAAAGAGTTGAATAAAACAATAAGAAATGATCAGCGTGAATGATTTAGTTGTATCTTTCAATGTAGAGATGCTAATCCTTATTAACATTGATATAATTAAAATGGTTAATGGGTTGATTTGATTAATGAGTATGGGTGTATTTTCCAAGACTACCAAAGAGAAACTTCTATAGCTCCATTACTTGCAAGACTTCCCAAGCTAATTTTTGTTGTAGCATGTGATAGTATGCATCATGATGGAACACCATGAGAACTTAACCATAATATGTATAAGGACTAACTCCCAATCTAATAAATAATTTATAATGCACCAATGATAAAAACCATGATGACAATGTTGATGTATGAATATGGATAGACTCAAGAATAATGTGTAAGGAATCACCCAATGAACACATATATACTGTGTTAAGGCACAACAAGGAAAACCAACAAATAAAAACCACATAAAAATCTGAAAGTAAAAGCAATACAAAGCATCCTAACAATGGATTTACCCTAATATTGTGGATCAAGGATGACTAACTAGGTTGAAACAGGACAAATGTTTTTGAATTTTGAAAATTTTGAATGTTTTTGCAATTTTGAGATATCATAACTCATTAGAGATTAACAAGATACCATGCACACAATGACAAGAGCATTGGCTTAGGTTTATCACAAAATGATGAGAGTGTATGGAAAAGGGTAACTGAGATGACCTCAATATGAATTGAGCACATCCTATATAGTCCCAAAATGACTTTAAGTCACAGTAGTCCTACCAACATAAAAGGTGGGGAGAATTGACTAGGTCACAACAAGTTTAAAAATTTAGGCAAACAATAAGGCAAATGAAAATATAAATGGCAATGTGATGTAGCAATACCTGGTAAAAATGTGTTGTTCCTAATTTTCCCATAGGTGGTTATAATTAGAAAATAATGGCATAGGTCTATGATACTGATTTTCCCCTACGTGGTTATAATTAGTAACACAAGGTGGGATACTGATTTGCCCATATGTGGTTATAATCAGTGGCACCAGTTAAATGTAAATGAAACATGAATTACCAAATCCACTGTCATACTACTTTCATATACTATCATTTAAACACATAATTCTCAAACTAAGGAAACTGGATTAGAATTCCATCATAGAATGTGTAGGAAGAACCAAAAGAACCAAGATCAAAAGGGTAAGGTAGGGAAGCTAAAAATAGACTTTGATCAATAGTCATTAGGGGAATTTTTAATTATAAATGGTCTTTATAAATAAATATCTAAAATATAAAATATGACATATGAAATTAATGTATATCATTAAAATGATGACATCATCCCCTAGGGGTAATACAAATATAATAATAATAATTTATTGTATAAAACTGACTAAAATTTGAAAATTAACTCACTTGGGTTAAAATGACCTTCTATTTTTCCTTTTTATTAAAAAAATATTTTATTTTTGCTTTTTTACTTTCAATGAATATAGAAAGTACAAATAAAAAAATCTATCAAATCTATTAGAAAAAAGTAGTCTTTTTTTAAAATTAAATGCTAAATGATGAATCATGGATTATTCATTTTCATTTTTTAAGTATTAATTTTTGGTAGAGCTAATCGATTTTCTTATGAATAAGGGGTTTGTTATTACTGAGTGTGTAATGCATGGTCAAATAATTCATGGGATCATGGTGTATTTAATTATATTCTAATAAAACATTTACAAAGTCAAATAATAAAGATATGTGAGAGGTATATTTATTTATATGGTGTAGGAGAGGATAATGTGAGAGGAGAGGAGGGGATAATGTGAGAGGAGAGAATGAGGGAGAGAGGAGGCTCTCCAAGAAGATGGATAAGGTTTAAAGAATGAAAAAGAGCTTCAAGAACCCTCCTGAAAGTTGTTCAAGTCCATGAATGGACTGGTTGTAAAGAATGACATTTAGTGAATAAAGATAGACTAGTTATTTTAATGTTTCCCTTTAAAAATACATAAATTGTTCTCTATACATAGATACATTATTTTAAATAAGACTTTTTAGGCTATATGCATACTTAGATTTTGTATACCTGCAAGTTGGAAGGACTATGAGTTATAACTAAAGGAAGTAAGATTTAACAATGGTTTTAAGTGAATGCATTATTCATTTTCATTTTTTAATTATTAATTTTTTGCAGAGCTAATTGATTTTCTTGTGAATTAGGGGTTTGATGTTGCTGGGCATGGGTGTATAGTCAGAGAATTCATGGGATAATGATGTATTTAATTATATTCCAATAACACATTTACAGAGTCAAAGAACAAATATATGTGAGAGGTGTATTTAGTTACATGGCATAGGAGGAGAGGAGATTGTGAGAGGAGAGGAGAGGAGAATGTGAGAGGAGAGAATGAGGGAGAGAGGAGGCTCTCTAAGAAGATTGAGAAGGTTCAAAGAATGAAAAAGAGCTACAAAAACCTTCCTAAAATTTGATCAAGTCCATGAATGGACTAGTTGTAAAGAATGATATTCAGTGAATAAAGATAAACTAGTTATTGCAATGTTTCCCTTTAAAAATTCACAAATTGTTCTCTATACATATATACATTATTTTAATTAAGCCTTTTTAGGCTATATGCATGCTTAGATTTTGTATACCTGCAGGTTGGAAGGATTATGAGTTACATCCAAAGGAAGTAAGATTGAACAATGGTTTTAAGTGAATGTATTAAGAATATTCATTATGGATGGATACTTTAATATTATAGCACACTACATATATCTCAAATGGTTGAATAAGCCCTTCAATGTAAAAGAAACACAAATAAGGTAACTCTACCTTGTACTTTGTGATGCACTAGTGAAGAAATGAATGAATACCCAATCTTAAGAAGTGGATTGTTCCATTATTGAGATAGGATTTATTAAGGAAAATAATATCTAAAATATAGTTGTTATAACCCCAAATAAGTAGTGAAAAGCCAACATACAGATTAGGTGGAAATGGTAAGTTGTTTAATATGGTCATACCCAATTTTTGTAATTATAAACAGTTAAGCAACCTTTGTTTTGAATGGATTATTATCTTAGAAATAAAGTGGAAGTTGCATGTTGAAATTTTTGTTAGGTAATTGGTGCTAACATACTATGATGACAATAGGTTGCTCACTTGTGAGGAGGATAAACCCTATTGCTCAAGGAAACCCTATGTGCTAATGTAGCTAAATTAGGCCTAATTCAAGGCTAATATTGATGGAGTAAGATTGTTTTACAAAGGGTTCAATATTTAGTATTATGATATTGTTAACCCATTAATAATATGAGGCAAATATACTTAGACAACTAAATACTATGGTAACCCTTATCTACAAGAGTAATCCTTATTTGTAGTTGATTGTTGAGCTTAATGCACTATGAAGGATCAAAGGGGGTAACATATTATGGTATTATTTTATTTTTAGTATATTTTAATATGTATTTGTGTTTGATGATTCCCTTTTGAATATTTTTAATGTCTTTGAAATAACATAGTTTAGATATACCTTGCACAGGCCATGGAAATTTATATAGTTGATTGAGTTTAGTGATATTTGAATCCTTAAATCCTTGATTTAAGCCCAAAACCTATTGTTAAATCTGATAAAAGGTGAAATAGACCCAATAAAGTTTATTTTAATGTTTTAAGTTAAGTACAACTCAAGTTATGGATTTTTATATAGTCTCAGCCTGTATAGTGACCTAGAAACCCTAAGATTAGGGTTTGGCTTGTAAAATGAGTTTTCACTATATAAATGTCCTAAAAATTTGTAGTCTAGTAAAATTAAAAAAGTTATAAATGATTATGTTAGTTTAAAATTTTTATGGACCCTAAAATTATGGATTTGAGTAGGGAAGAGGCAAATAAGGGCTAATAAGGCCTAAAAGAGGTTAATTAGGGAACAAAGGAGTCCAGTAGATGGTGTAAATGAATGAATTGAGTATTTAAAATTCATGAGGAGTTGAAGGCTGGTAAAAGGATATATAAAATGTGTTTATATATTTATTAAAGGTATTTTTTTTGTAAACAAAGAAAAGTTGCTTAAGGAAAGGCTACAAGCCTTAGTAGGGCATGGTGAGTCTTGGGTGAGGAAGTGAAAGGTGAGGTATGTTTGGGAAATTTTAAAATGTTTAGATAGATCTATTGTGATAATTTATGATCTTAAATAAAATCAAATGACTCCTTCAAATATAAACCAAGTTGTGGCCTTTGAATCATAAAGAGCTTATCTAGTGGAATGCTATGAGGAAGAGATAGATGTAGTTAATGAAAAAGTGGATGTATTAAGACACATGAGGAATGGAAATGTAATAATAATAAAGGAATTATTCAATAAATAAGTGTATATAAGAGTGAAATTATAGGAACTAAATAATAAACCCATAAGCATAGTGAGTATGAGAATGGGAAGTTAGATTGTGTAAAGTACAATCAAGGAAAGCCATAGAAAGGAATTGTGATCAGTTGGAATAGGTAATTTATGAAAATTAATTAGGGATAAGTTCTAAATATCATTATATTATGGTTTCCCAATATAATTGATCTCATAGACTTGATGGTTTGATCTTGATTGTCCTTGCTTAGAACTAGTTGTACTTTCCTTTGTGTCAATGGATTTATTGTCCTCCTTGAATGGATTATAATTATTGAGGTGTTATTTATGTTATTATATCATTAAATATTATTTTACTTTCTATCTCTTCCTCATACTATTCAATTCCTTCACAAACTATTTCCTCAGTTTCTTTTTGTAGCTCTTTTCTAGGCACCTTCTTGGATTTAGAGCATTTAAACATTACATGGAGTTCATGAGATTAATATCTTATCTTGGATAGTCTTATATGATAATATCACCTTGATCTATACCTTTCTCAAACATTAAGACACAACTCACCTCTTTGTTTTATACTTCCACTTGTAATATCCAACCTAGGCTTATAGCCATGGTTTACTATTTTTCTCTTGTTTTACCTAATAAATAATATTTATTAAATATTTTAAATAATTTTATATCTAAATTTAAGTCCTCCAAACTCCTCATAAAATTTCATACATTGATTCTACCATTAGACCCTTTTTCTAGCCTCATTTCCTCACAATCAGCCTTGAATTAGGCCTAATTTAGCCCTATTCACACTCAACTCTTGATATCCATAATATTCCATACCATTTCAACCTAAAAACACTTTAATCTCCTTTATCATTCTTATATCAACCAAAATACAAAATTTTGCCTTTTTTTGATGGTGAAATCTCTCTAAAATCTCAAAACCCTACACCTAGGGTTTCTAACTCACTATGTAGGTTGAAAGCCATCTAAAATACATATATTTCACTATATAGGGTTTAAAAGTACCAAATCACCTTTATTATGTCTATATTCATGTTCTCTATCATTTCCATTATTTATAAAACCTCATCTTGACCTTTCTCATTGTTTTAACCTTCAAGATGTAGTTGATTGTGCTTAGGTGTTAACTGTGTGAGGCAACAAAGGTCTCAATTTGATATTTGTTTGGTTCTATGTCATTATCAAAGATATTTAAGACTTCCCATAGGTTTATAATACTAATTTTCTACCCCTTACAATTATTATTTATCCTTTTTATACCATATCAATAATTGATTCATCATAAAACTTCCAGCCCTGACTTCTAACAAGGTATTGTGTAACACTCCTAAGGTCTATATCTTCTTACAAACATTCACAAATTTTTTTGGGTTATTTTAATGGTTCCTCAAACCTTTTATAATCTCAAAATACCATTTCATGTAATCCATTTACCAACAATAACCCCTTAAACTTGCTTATGAGGTTGTTCATTAGAAATTACAAGGTTTCCTTTTACTATTTGAGCAGGGTTATGACATTCAAAACTCACACGTTATATTTTAACCTCTACCTAGGGTTAAATCATGAGGGAAAATACTTCACATAGTATCCATGCACTTATATTTACCATTAACCCTTCTCTTTTGACATAGACTGAGAATATAAAATCCTCCTTTGTATAAATAGAGTACCTATAGGTCCTAATCAACAGGGTTCTTTCTTCCAATTTCAAGAGTCTCATAACATTATTAAGTACTATAAGGCTTACTCACTAGTGATACCAACTATCCAAGCACATATCCAAAGCATTATTAATAATTTCAAGGCACATAACCCCACTTATATTCCATAGGATGTGTATGCTCTCATACTTGACTGAGACAAAATAGGATACTTGGAAAATTACCAATTTCTTGAATGAAATTATTTTAAAACATTTATATAACCATTAAGGTTATGTATAGAGTTCTTTTAATATTCAATGGCATTCCAAACCTATAATTATTGTTCATACACTTTAGGACAATGATGCAAACTTACTTCTTTGCTTACATTTTACCATCCTTCAAAACCTATTGATATACACACAATATTATGCATATATATACATGTATAACTTTAAGATTCACCTAAGACATATGTGAATGTACAAGGATAAAATCATAAACTTGAATGGAAATGGATTACACCAATCATTTATCTTATTTATTGACTCAATCTTTCATATAAAACAATCCATATGGGACTTGATCAGCTTGTTTATGAGGTTTTTTTATTTTATATCATTATTCATCCTTTTTCATCCTCTCTAGAGATCTCTCCTCTCATATTCCAACCTATTCTTTTTTTGACATAGACTTAGAAAGTAGTTACATTAACTTCTTTGTCAAAACTACCCAACCTACAAGAGTACTTCCATATCTATTCATATGACTTGATTTTAAGTCTTATATATGAAATACATAATTTTTTTTTTAATGATTGAAATGACCCCTAAATCCAACTTTGCTCACACAAACACTTCAAACATATAAGATGACCCTCTTAGTCTCTATTGCACTATTTGAATTTTTAAATTCTTGCTTTTGGAGGGAAAACTCCTATAGCCTATAACAGTCATTCTAATGACTCCAAATGGACTATTAAGACACACGTGAACCTAATAAGGTATATAAAACACCTTAACAATCACTTTGACCAAATTTTGACCTCCACATTGATAAAACACAAAAATGGTGTTTCTTAGATTGATGCTTTTGTATCAAGAATAGATCATGATGATAGATGAAGACTTCTCCTCGATATCTCTGCATCAAAAAATATGACTTTTGTCTCATGATCATAAGACATATGTTTTAAACACTTATTACAAGGTTTCTTGAAACTCTTACACGATCATGTTTTCATTTAAACCTCTTAGACTAGTTTTATGCTCTCCTAAGCTCTTGCAAACATTTGAATTTTCAAACATATTCTAAGACATTTATATCTACTATATCCAAAATTTGGATAGATTTCATTGGTTAAATTTAAAGTTATAGGCATTTTAGTGTCAATAACCCTATTCTAGGGTTTGACTATGCTACAAGAAACCGAGAGGTTCATTTTGATTATCCATTAAGAATATTAACTCTTTGAATTATATAAAACCTCTTAAAATACATAAAAAACATAATATAACCTTTACAATCATTCAACCAACTCAAACGTCATTTTATCACATGTAATAATTGATTGTGGAGGACTGTGTACATATAGAAATAAGTTTTGATGAAGTTTTAACAACAAGAATGTGGATTTGGCAAAAAAATGACTTAAAATGGAATTGATTCTCATTTACACATACAAAAAATTTGTTAGAATAATAAATTAATCAACAACACACCTTTTATTCATAATAAAATGACTCCTTTCTACGACAAAGACCCCTATTCTATCATTGTAGACTGTCAACTCTTATGCCCTCACTAAAATGAATTTTGATAATATAGTTTAGAGTTTCCTCAAGATAGAAAGCATATCCAAAAATGTCAATCATACACAAATAATGATCAATTTTAGGCATAATTCAATTAAATTTACTCATGACATTAAAGTATTTACAACCCTCATCCACTAATCCTTGCATAGTTACATGATAATAAAACACAAGCAAAGATTATATGGTTAGGGCATGCTCCAGAGTGCTTCATTACTTCAAAGAATTTGAGAGAATCCTTGCGAAATTAATTTTTTGCATATCCTACAATAATTGTTTTTCATTGATACTACATCTCTTTGAGCCATTTTTTCAAATAGTTTAGGTGCCTTATTTGTGCTACTACATTTGCATAATCAAAAGTACAATCACAACTATGATATCTAATGAAAATCCATATCCAATTATGCTTGTATGGATGTCCATACTATATATGTAATTCGATACTCTATTGGGGAATACTCATCATGGGTTATAGTCTATTCTTGTACTACTGCACTTTTGATTTTGTACAAGAAAGTGAGAGGATTATTTAATTAGGAAATGATTGCCATTATTGAATGCATGAAAGTATTGATACAATACTTTATTGTATTTGATCATCATATACACATTGAATACTTGTAATCCTTGAAAGGCATCTTAACCCTTGCTTTTCCCACTATGTATATGTAAACTTGATATACATGATTGTATTTTTGCACTATTTGATAGTGATTATAGTATTGACTTATAGGCATAGCTTAGTACATTACCATAGAGATGAGTGTTTAAGGTATATTAATGTAAGTGTATCACTATAAGTAAGTCAAGTTGGTTGTGTCATGAGTCATTATTCTTAGGAGGTCTTGTCAAATAATAAATGCTTGGTTAAAAGTCTTAGAAGTCAGTCTATATAATAGTTTAAAAGTATATTTATAAATATATGCATAATTGGTTATTGTAATAGATCATGCTGAGTTGTAATAGGTTTATTAGGGACTCTAGAACATGGATAGAAGTCTTCAGTCCTTATCACACTGATAGAAATCTTAAAAGGTCAAATAAATCAAATTATAACTAAAAGATTGTAAACAAAGTCATTTATATCTTTAGAATAGGTAGTTAGGAGAATATATGTAAAATTCAATTTTGATAAGAAATAATATTTATAATAATCAACTTTAAATTTGCTTACATGTATACAAGGGCACTTGCAAGTACAACATCTAATAAAAACTATTATAACTACATGCATGTCTACCAAGGCATTTGAAATAAAAATGAATCATATAATGATGAAATAAAACACATAGTTTGGCACGAAAAAAAGTACATTTTGAAAAATCAAGTTCTTATATAAGTCTGTTGTAAAGTTTCATGTTATCTATCCATCATATAGATTTTTAGGCAAGCTACTTAGTCCACTATCTCCTAGAATTTTTTTCATTAAAATTGAAGATTTCACAATCAATATTCAAGTTGTGTCAAACAACATTGAAAATGAAGTGTAAAATAGGGAAACTCAAGTTTGAAATCTAGGTTTCCTTGATTTTATATAGTCAACAGCTGTATTTACACAATCTAACATAATTGCATCTACTTATAATTTTTTACGATTCATGTTTTGCATTATTTGGAAGCCATACTATGGATTTTATAATATGTGTGTTCTCATGGATCCAAAAAAAGGTCTAATGAAGGGTCATAATGTTGGATAGATATTTACAAAAGTTAGAATAACAAGAGACTAGTAAAACTAGTAATTTAATGAATTAAAAAAAGTAATTAGTCTATTTTGAAAGAGAACTAAATGATAAATAAAAATGCATGGTGCATTTAGTTCAATAGATAACATTTTGAGTGCCTTTGACTTGTTTATATTTTTGATAACAAATTAATTTTTGTAAATCATAGGCTATAGTAAAAAATTGAATGTATGTTGAGAAGGTGTCAATTTGATGGTTGGTACCTTGTGAATACTGAAGTAATAATGATAGACTAAAATAATTAACATGTCTTAACTCAACTTTCTAGGTCTGCTGCTAACAATGAAAACAACTAGCATGTTACCTATATTGAATAACACTATGTCAAGTCTTTGGCATGAATGTTTGATAAATAGAAGACCCACATTCCAAAATATAGATGACTTATGATAGAAACAAATTTTATTCTTTGCAAGATGATGGTCTTCAAATCGTTAAATAATATAAAAGTAAATCTTTCAATATAATAAGTGGAATACACAAGGATTCATCATCAGGTCCACTCAAGGTGTAATAAGTTGTTTAAAATGTGGATAGGTTATGGAATTATGTAGTAATCAAAGGAAATTAAAATTTAAATGTTTTCCTTCATGAAACCACTGCATTACAAATGTTGGGAGCTATGATGACTGACTTTATAAAAGGTAAGGAAAAGATTATTTTTAGGCCCTCTACTAAGTGAGACACCAATTTGGTGTATCAAGACTTCCCTTATTTAATCCCACATAAGGATTATCTTTCTAGTAATTATATATATTATATTTATTAGGTTTATGTACATGTAAGGCTTCTTGATTAACTACATAGGTCTTTACCGATTAGACATGCTTAGAGTGTATGAAATGTGAATAAGTTATAATAAAATAAGGTAATAAAATCATTATTGTGTACAACTATATCAATTTTTTCAAATGTAAACTTGAAATTTATGGTGGGAAGGGATTTTTTTGAATTAGATAAATTTTATTAATTTTAATTTATTTTACATAATAATATTAGGAACTAAAATTAATGATTGAATTCAAAATAGAAAAAATGTGAGATGTAAAATTGGAGGGTGAAGGGAAAATTTAGAGGGAAGATTCAAAATATTGGAGTGTTTTTTTTGAAATTAAGTATCATTGATATGATCCATATCATGGATGTTTTTTTTTGAGTTCTCCAAATTTGCAAGGAGTGACAAGAGACAAGTAGGTCAGATTTGGAAGAAGGAAAACTCATTTTCTATCAGATTCTGGTATGATTTCTTCTTCTTCTTCTATTAAAAAAATATAAGATCTAATACATATATTTGTTTGTTTAAATCTGAATTTTAATTTTCCTTTTCATATATAATTCTAGGAATGTGCCAAAATCTTGTGAGTATAAGGTTTTTTTATCAGATGTTGTTTCATTTTTTCTTGCCAAATGGACCCAAATGTAAATAGGGGAAACATGAGGAAAAAACCATATGTTTTGTGTATGGAGTTAGATGAAGAAATGACATAATTTCAAAAATTAAATGCAAAAAAAAAATATCAATGTGGATGAAAAGTATTTAAGAATATTGGTCCTAAAGCATATATATATAAGGGCTAAGGGAAATTTGTATCCTCTTGATCCTTCAACCAATGTTCCTCCCTTATTTGAAAGCATCATTGAGATGATCAAATTTATATGTCATAGTGATAATGGTTTGTTAGGATATTGTAGGAGGTTATAAGGAAGTAGAGAAACTCTTGAGAAATATAACAATGCAATGAGAAATAAGATGCTTGAAATGGAGAAGATATCCTCTAGTTTATTAGAAGTGAATAAGAGGCTAGAAGATGAAGTTATTGAACATTCTCAAGTAAAAAATGTGTTGCTTGAAGGTTAACATCTTCGAAGGATGAAATTAAGGCATTAAATTTCCAAAGTTGAATAACTTACTAACACAATAAAAAGAATAAAGAACATTCCTCTAGGAGGAAGGACAAGGGTCATAAATTTAAATAATATTGTGTCTCTAGTACCTTCAAGGGGTGGTTTCAAAAATAAAATTCAAGTTGATTTTTTTTATTGATCCTTCAATATCAGATGCAACTAAAGACACAAGCCATATCTTAGCATTGGTTATGAAAAGCCTATTTAAGAAAAATGAAATATTATCCATGATTTGCTAGCCACAATGTGCCTCCATAATAAAATCTTTGGTTGATGAAATAATAAACCAACTATCATCTTTAATCAATGCTAGTGATGTCCAAGATGCTTGTGACAATGCATGGATTAGTAGAAGAGGATATGAAGAACTATTTAAGGCATTTCAGGTTGGAATATTAAATGTTTGGATCCTAAGGTCTTAGTGCCTCATCCATCTTATGTTAGAGTGGAACGAGCTAATAGGAATAAAGAAGTTAAAAAATTTGTTAGAGATATGTTTCACATCTAAGCTTCCAATGAGGATTGCATAAAGAAAGGAAATAATTATATTTAAAATGAAGTGTCAATAAATTTGAATCCTTTGAATAATATCTAGCTTAAAGTTGATATAATTTTAATGGCCATGGTACGATATTATGACATTTAAATGGAAGAGGCAAATGTGAAACTTTTTTTTGTCCTAAAATTATATGAGATGGAGTTGATCAATGGTGTTAAGTATGAAAGAGTATCAGTTACCTTTATGAATAGAGCTCTAAATACAAATATTCTTGCTATTGATAAAAGTTATTTTTTATATAATCATAAAATCATGTATGGTAGCTTGGCTTATTCAAAGTAAAAAAAGAATGTTATGAAGACATGAAATGGTTTTTTGAGCAAATAGAGATTCCAGCCATGATTTCCTCTCATGCAATGGGGTAAAATATTTATGTTGATAGTTATGGCTCATATCAAGTTAAATGACACAAGGCTATTGACTTAAAAACTTTGAAATGTATGTATAACATTAACCATGGAGAAAATGTAAAGCATAGTTGCATTTATTGCATGCATTCTCTAGATAAGTCAAAAGGATTAAATAGAATAAGTTCAAAGGGATTATTGGGTTGTGAACAAAGAGCACCTCTTGACAGAGATAAAGTTGATCCAAATATGAATCTAGTGCTACAAATTCCATTGACAAGAGTTCACATATGAACGCTTCATAATTTTGTTAGGATAATTGATAAATTTGTTTATTTATCAATTTTATTTGCTTAGAATAAGAAACCATAAGAGGAGGCACAAAATCTATTAATAAAATTGAGAATGTATTATCAAATGTAGGATTACATGGAGGAAATATTATTATTGAAAAAGATGAAAAGTGATCAAGTACTCATGGTAATTTTCCATCAAATCCATCTATGAGAGGAGATAAAGCTAGGAATTTTATTAAAAATGTCACTCAAAGAAGTAGAAGGGGTCAATGGGAAATATATAAGGATCTCATTGATGTAGAGGATGATCAAAATGACAAAGGAAATTTTGAATTGAGGAAGAAACAAACATGGATTTCACTCTCATCTTTGTTTCCCTTGATGAACAGTGAAAGATTCTTTGAAGGAGATTGCAATAAATTTATTGAATTTGTAAAAAAATTCATAAAGGATTTTCTTCTAGATTGGGGAGAGAATGATGTCACTCGTTACATGGTAAGAATGAATAATTTGATTTTTTATTTAGTTATTTATTATTTCTACATAATAATTTTCTAATGTATTATGTTATACCTTGTTTGTTTCTATTTATATGATTTTAGCACATTCTATATGCACATTGTTCATGATTCACTAAATATTATGGTAGATTGAGCATCTAGATACTCAAGGCATGGAAAAGTCTCATAAGCTATCACATACTACTTATAATAGGTCTACTCAACATGGTGGAGGATCTGTACCATCTAACCCATTGATTCAAATGAATTATTCGTTCTATAAATGTATGCTTTATAGACTCACACAAAAAAAAACTTAAAATATTAATAATATTGATGCTACAATAAGAGAAGCTAATTCTAAAAAAAAAGTGAATAATTTCAAAATAATTCAATCTCAATATGGATTATACAAAGAAAAAAATAACTCACAAAGTTATGATTAGCTCTTAATCATATTGTATATAGTGATTTATGGATAGAATTATGTTATTTTTATAGAAAGATAAATAATCATATAAAATTAGAATTTTTAGGTCTTTGTAAAAGTGGGATGAGGAAGTTGGATGGTAGGTTTATAAGTCTGTAGGTTATTAGTCTGCAGGGTATGTATGGTCAAAAAATTCATGAATAAATAAACTTTTGATTATGACATTGATGTAAACTCAAATATTATTTGAGTGTGTAAGTATATATCTTGAATGTTTGATCTATATTCACAAGATTATGATTTCATGGTAAGTGTTCCACTTACTCTCACCCTCAATTTTACACCAATACCTTCTTCAACTGATTGCAAACTACCTCTTTTTACTTGATTTCAAATTACCTCTCTTTGATAATAACCTTTACCATGCTAGGATGTAAATAATTTATATAATTTTCACTTCTAGAGAGTTTTCTATATCATCCAATCAATTTCATGATCATTCTAGTTCATCAAGATAACTATTCTCCTTCATTTCCTTCATCGGGTCATGAAAAAAGGTCTATAGATGTTTTGACCTTAAATGATGTTTCATATAGGTTTGATGTTCAATAATTATACAAATTTCACTAGAACCTTCTTAGAGACCCTCTCTAACATCTCTCAACTTCCTAGGCCCCCATGCAAAGTCTCCAATCAAGTGTGAGCATCCAAAATTATCTGCTCAAGCCTTTCCCTTCATTTTGCATAGGCCTGAGTTGCTTTGGATCCAAAAATGGTTTATTTATTATCTTACCTAAATTTCAAAAGGTTAGAAACATATAATGACTTCATATAAACCTATTACAAATCTTTAGAATGTTCATTCAATGCTAGATATGGGGTTGATCCTTTCTTAGGCAATAAGCCTAGACTAAGCTTAGTAGAAGCTAACTGTGCCTTTTTGCATCTAGGATATTTTGATTATTTCAAACACTATGGGTGTTTATTCAGGATTCTTTATATCCAACCCAAACTCCCACAAACTTATACAAATTTCACACCTTCCTCAAATCATCCTCTTGTCATTTGCTCCATAACTCTATAGAAAATGATATCCTAGGAGTGCCCTTTGTCTGAGATAGAGTAGAGAGAATATATATTATTTTATCATGAAAATAGGTGATATGAGAATATTTTATAGGTCCTTGGGACCTTTTATGAAAAATTCTAGGGCTTGATGATATCCTTAGCTCTTCCAATTCTCTAAAACTTTGAAGAAAGACTTGTGCAAACATTGACTGTGCAGACTTCATACATGTATATGGATTGTGGGTTTTTCTTTGGGACCTTTCTTGATATGTTCTATTTTTATGAGAATATCATATGATGGGAAACACCATCAAATATCTATGCAACATTCTAACCTTCTTTATTTCTTATTAATTCCTTCATTATAGACCTTACATTTATCTTGACAAAGGTATTGATTGTATTTTACTTAAAGGAGCAACCTATAGTTGCATATCTATATGATTGGAGATTAAAAAAATGCCTAAAGGCTTTCTTATATTTATCATTGTCATTTGATAATCATTTACATCTATTTACATCATGTTCATATTATGTCAATCATCAAGAACACTATCGCTTAGGTCACTATTTATTATAGTTGGTTGTAATTGCCTACTATTGAAGTATTAGGGGTACTATAAGTGCATATACACCTCAAAAAATATTCCATATACCTTTAAAGCCTTTGTAAATATTCAATCAACTTCATATGCCAAGTTGCTCATGTCTGCAGGCTTGGTGTCTTCAAGGATTACTTTAAGGGTTTTAGGAGCATCTACAGTCAACCCTTAGGTTTCTAATGCCTCCAATAGGATTGAGATAGGGTTATTATATCTATTCACTCTCCTTGAATTTAAAATACTCAATTATGGTTTAATGAGTGTTCTATTTAATCGCACAACATAAAAACTCCTCTTTACAAAGTCTACATACATTCCCTTTCTCAAAACTAACATTCTCCTTACTGAATTGAATATGCCTACGACATAGCATTTATGAAAAATAGGGGTCTATGTGTTGATTATTTATAGGAATTAGGGATAATTAATTAGTAGAAACATTGTCTGGTTCTTTATCCAATTGGTCTCTTTGGTGATGATGGTTGATCATTCAACATGCCATGTCTAGCTTAATCCTTTAATGTCTTATATAGAGGCTTAGAAATAAATTTTAAGATAAGTCCCTATTTTATTAAAATATTAAAAAATTTATACAATTATTATTCTCCTTCATGACATGAATATTCAACAACTATTCAATACTGTGCACTCCTCCTTTGGTTCTTGCTTTTATACTTGTACTAAGTTTCCACTTTTTAGGTCTTAAGGACCAAAAAAAGAACTAGGTGTTAAATAACCAACATTAATGATTATTTTATCTTAAATAATCATATATAACCTATATAAACCTATTTAAACTATTCACTCTCCCTTAATTACTTGATTCCACACATTTTCCTCTTTATGGTTATACTAGGCTAGTAGCCCCATTTTTAAGCCTTTATATTTGGTTTGACCAAACAGTCAACTTTATTAAAGATATAAAACCAATATAAATCAACCTTTATACTTTTTCAACAATTTATAAAATTTAAATAGTTTTCTCACTATCTTTCATCACTTACTGACCTTATTTGTCTTTCATTTACCCCTCATTAGGTAGGCCTAATTAGGCCTTGTTACAACACAACTCCTTGAAAACATAACATTGGGGTCCATAAAACTCTAAAAACATCATAATATTTTATATCACAATTAAATTAGTCATATTAAAAATTTCCATGAATTTCCAATTGTGGAAACTCTCAATATTTGCTAAACCCTAGTCTAGGGTTTACTAGCCTGCACACAGACCTAAAACGCTATAACTTTCCATTTCTTGCATTTTTAACCATTTGAAAAGTATTAGTGACCATGATATAGTTTATCCACATCCAAATTAACTTAATAAATTATTTATATAGTTAATTTAAATTTATATGAGCTTATATTATTCTATTTATAGGAAATTGTGCACAATTACATGATTATAGCAAGGTTAAAAGGCTTAGTTCACTTTCTATTTCCAATCTCTATCTCAATCCTTCTAAACTTCCCTTATGATATTATAAGTATATCATAAATACTATTACAAATTAAAAATCACTTTACATCTGAGTCATTCATCGTCATTCAACCAAATTCATTTGCTTGGACTATTGACTAGCAAACAGGGGTATCACCTGTGTATAGGCAGGGTCTGTGTATTTGATCATTGGTATTATAATGTCCCAAATTTTTCATGAAATAATTTTTATATTTTATATTTTAGTTTTCATCCTAGTTAATATCCTTTCCCTCTTATTGGTTTAATGTCTTTATCTTGATTCATTGTCCATAAAAACAAAGGTTTATAAACAAGTTGGCTAAGTCTTGTTCAACACTCGAGTTATCCTCCAAAGGTCATTCCAATTCCAAAATATATTACCAATAATTATAATTCCTATTTATTTATATTATTCATTCATATAAAATTTATTTGTATTTTCATATCTTATTTTTATGCATTAATACTCTATAATCAAGTTATGAATTATGTACTCAGGGTTACTTTCTTTCGACTGTATATTGTCATTTTGTGTAATGTTTGAACTTCAAAGCTGAGAATTATATTCCAAAATCTATGTAGTTTATGGGAACATCACTTAAAAAACAAAATATACAATCCATCTTATCAGACTTGATGCAAAGACTTCATCTCACCATATCACAATGATTCTTGATCAAAAAAAGGGTCTGTGGCTAAGTTATTCTACTCTCTATATTCCTCCTTTTATATTACTTTTTATATAATCTAAGGGTATATGAATGATATAAATAAATTACATAACTTATGTTCTATCAACCAAATTCTTTGACTATGAAAAAAATATTCCCTTCTTCATTCATTTGGTTGGGATAAAAAACCTCACAACAACCTACCAATACACACACAAACAGAAGAACTACATACAATCTCAAGGACCTTAATATGGTTTATTAACATTAAAAATAGTCTTATTTATTGTTAAATAATATAAAACACACCAAAATTATTTCCTTTCTCATTCATGGGAATATCAAAATCATTGCATTATAGATCTAATATAAAATTCTATCATTGTCCTTGAGAAGTTTCATACAAATAGTCATTCTCAAACTCTCCTCTCTCTTCTTAGAGACCACCACCTTTATCATATATGCCATATATCCTTCCATAATGAATCTTTTTTTCCATTTTCAACGTAGGATTTTGAGTAGTTACCATAACTTCTTTTTTCATTACTAACCCAATATGTACAAGGGTGACTTATTTTTGTCTATATAACTTGGTTTAGGCCCTCTATATGAAATACATCAAAACATCTTCCTTATGACTTAAATAAACTTCCTAAACCAATTTTTCTCACTCAAAAACTTCAAACACACTAAATGTCCCTCTTAGACTCTAATACATTATTTGAATTTTCAAATCCTTATTTTTGGAGGAACACTTTCAAAACTCAACTTATGACTTCTAGGGACCCCATATGACTTCATATATATTAATGGAAATTGAAAACGTCTATTAACACACATTATCACCTAACATTGATCAAATTTATTCCATTAATGACCAACACACAAAAATGAGATTTCTTAACTTGATGCTCCTACATCTATTGACCACATCTAAACCAAAGGTCCCTTGAATAGTTTTATTACAAGATATTTATCTCCCATATATTCATGATAAAAATAAATTAATATTAAGTCCATTTCTTAGTCAATCATGTGAATCTACCTTCTAATCATCTAAAATAGGTATTTCACTATTTTTGCAAGATTTTGATTATCTAGTGAACAAGGTATTGTAAGTTTACTCAGTGTCATTAATTTACATTACCTTTAAATGGATTAATTTTTCCTTCCCTTAAATACTTCTTAGTCTAAAAAGCCTCATCATTGAAACAAGAGACATTTACAACAAAATGCATTTCATAGCCTTGTAGTCTTTGAAACCTGAACTGTCACCCTATGGATAGTGTCTAGAGAGAGAAAATATTTAACTAAGTTCTAAGCACTTGTGATCTTTACTCAACTCCTAGAGGAACTATATGGTTATTTAATAATTAAAAAAATATCACAAAAAGAGTAGACTTTACTCATCACCTTAGAGCACTTACCTTTAGTCTATCTTCCTTGACTGTATTGTATAGTCTACTCAAACCTGAAATTATATACCACTATGAATAGATTCATGGCCTCTAGGGATTTTTAAAATTAATAAGAACCTAGTTCAAACATATACTTTGAAAGGAAAAAACATATATCAAGATACAATCCTATATTAAAAAACATCATTCTCTTGTTACAACATAGTCTTATCATGGATTTGATATCCTTATTGAGGATCTTGCTTTTTATTCACATTCTCATATTTTCTCTCCTCTCCATTATTGGATATCTCTCTCCTCTCCTCACACCATTTGAACTCTCAACCTCTTTCCAAAAATGATTCTTCTTCCCATTTTCAGAACAATGTTTTGAATGTTGAAAGAGAGTGATTGTAGGACTGTATCAATTTACAGAGTTGAAATTGAAAGGTTAATATTCAAGAACATGTCAAGCATCTATATAAAATAGAAATGGAATGCATTATTAAAAGTATTGGTAATGCTAAGTAACATTATGTATTGTTTTAGTTTTCAGTAAGGAACAAAAAAAGCATGTGAGTGCTTAACAATAAATTTTATACCTTGTCAAGGTGGCAATATTGACTATGTAAAGTGAAAGAACCAATACATTTAACATGTTTTGAATGTACTTATAATGGTGTATTTAGTATTGAATCTCATTATGGAAATGTGATGGAGGTGTTGAATGCTTTAGGATGTTTGGAAACATTATTAAAGAATGTAAATTGCAATAGATAGTGTGAAGTGTGATTATGATAGGAACCTTGTCTGCATTTATTCAAATCTATAGTATAAAGGAGAAAGAACCTTCCAAAGAAAAGTGTTAAGCATCATAAAAAGGATTCAAAAAGGGGATTTTCAAAATATCATTGTGATTTATCCCTTATTACTCATAAACTCTATTTATTTCTATGATCATAGGAATTTAACAAAGAGAGGAGGTTAGATCAAGCGTTAGTCCAGAAAACCATGAAATCAACACACTAACATACTAACATATCTAATCCTATATCATAGGGGGATATTGATTAAAAAAAAATTAAAAACCCAACTAAAATGAAAATAACAATAATCTTTACCTTTCTTGAGAGCTCCAAATGATTTCTTCATTTAGCTTACTTGGCTTATGCTTAAGAAGTCTTCATCAATGACATATGGCTAACATCATCTCCTCTATGCACCATTATTGAATTATTGGTTTGATTTATATGTATTGGCTCAAATTAAACATTATAACACTAGGATTTTAGCTTCATAAATCCATTCCTACATTATAACTTTGATTTGATTGAGCTCTCTAAATAAAGAGCTCTAGGATTGCTTTTATAGGATTTCAAATCCCTTGGAATGGGTTAAATCTAACCATGGTTGAGTTTATTAAGCTTGGTTTAGTTTGGCATATTTATAGGATATTATTTTAGATATTTTTTAAAAGTGACAACTGACAAAGGTAATGAGTGTATTCTAGGATGTTCTAAGATGCTCTTGAATTTCCTTTTTAGTAATTTATTTAATTGATTTATTAGATTATGGGTAAACTCAATTAGGATTTGAAATTGAATTAACTTGCTAATTGATTTTGATTATGGTGTTCAAGTTAATTAATTATTTTTAGGCATTTGGTCATTTATTTGATTTTGATTAATTCAATGTGTGTATTTGCCTTGTTTAATTGATTTAATAGGCTAAATTGATTTAATGCAAGGTTATAAATCTAAATTAAATATTAATAGAAATTATTAGGTTAAATGTTTTATGATTGGTAATAATTGGTCTAATATTTTGATGCAAAGCCATTGGTGGCCAAATTTACATGTCTATAGTTTGCCCCTATTTGGCAAGATGTTATAAGTTATAAGCACAAAATTGTCTTCTCAAATAATGAAAAAAGGCCTATATGCCAAAAAGGAGATGATGATTTGAATAAAAATCTCCAAATGGTGTTTTGGAAGCCTAAGATGATTCCCCCTCGATGGAGTGGCCATAATATATGTGGATGGATGGTCCCTTTAAAATAAGCAAGAAGAAAGGTGAAATTAACCCATGGTTGAGATTAATCCCAATAAGAAAATGCTTGCATGCATTTATTTAAAAGGTAATAATTTGCCTAAAGGTAGTTATATTCAAAAATAAAAGTTAAAATAATGATTTTTCATAGGTATTTATAATCATTAAGATGGCCTAGATTATTTGATAAAGATGATGTTTGATAAGGTTGTGCCCTAATATGGTAGATTGGAAAGAAAAACTCAAGGATATAACCTATAATATAGATTAAATATGAGTGGGTGAAAATGTATATGCAATGGTCTAATGACTAAATATTCCATAAACAAATAGGCATATGATAATGCACAAAGTGATGAAAGAGATAAATAGAAGAATAAAGGTTGATCAATGGGGATGATTCGGTTATACCTACCAATGTAAAGATGCCCATCCTAATTAGCATTGATAAAAAAATAATAATAAATGTTTTATTTGATCAAGATGGGTGTGGAAGGATTTTCCAAGGTGACAAGGAGAAACTTTTGATGCTCCATTACTTGTAGACCTCTTGAAGCTAATTTTCGCTATAGCATGTGATGGTAGGCTTCATGATAGAACACCATGAAGACTTAAAAAAAATATAAATAAGTAATGAATCTCAATCCAATAAATAATTTAAAATAATGAAACAATTATAAAAACCATTATGACAAGGTTAACATTTGACTATGGATGGACTCAAGAATAATGTGCAAGGAATCACCCAATGAACACATATAAACTAAGTCAAGGCAACAATGCTAAAAGCAAATAAAAATGAAAGAAAATAAATAAAAAAAGAAAAAAATAACAAAAAAATACAAAAAAATTGAAATAACCAATCAAATATAAATCTTGAAAAAAAAATCAAAATAAAACATCTTAATAATGACAATGCCTTAGTAGGGTGAATCAAGGATAACTGACTAGGCTTAGATAGGACAAATGTTTTTGTATTTTTGAAATATTTGAAATGTTTTTGGAATTTTAAGGTATCCTAAATTGTTATATAATGATAAAATAACTAATCATAAAATTGAGAGATCATTGGCTTAGGTTTTGTGCAAAATGGAGAGAGCATTATAACTTGAAATGATGCTTGTAAAATGATGAGAGTGTGGCTAAAGGGGGTTTGAGTTGACCTAAATGTGAATAAAATGCAACCAACATAGTCCAAAAATGGCTCGATTTCATATTATTTCACCTCATAGTGGAATAATATGACTAGTGTAACATCCAACTCAAACAAAATAGGCACAGTTGGTATGATGGCATAGTATGGCATAGGAATGGCTAGGTGATATGTTAAATCAAAATAAACAAAGTTTGCCAATTTTTTTCCCATAAGTGGTTATAAATAAGATAAAAATGATAAATAAATGATACCAATTCACCCTAGTATGTGATATAATTAGTATCAAGACCAATGAACATGGATTTGCCCCAGCAAGCAATATAATCAGGCTCACATAAACAAACTTGATAAGAAGGGAATAAGAAAAGAAGGATGAAACAACCAAAATTTTTATCATACACCTATAAAATACTACCTCTATCTTAAATTATTTAAATAACTAATAAAACTAATTTGATTCTATATGATAAAAATGTGAAACCAATGGATGAACTAAGGTCAAATAGGCTAGGTTGATAAGATTCAAAACATGTTTGGTCAAGTAGGAATGTAATGGTTGGATGATAATATGATATAATAATGATTGATTATTATTATTATTGGTTTGATAGGCTAGATAAAAAGGTAAGAGGGTTTCCCCCAAGTGGTAGGTGAAGGAAATGATTATGTGATAATGACAAATGGATATGCAACAATGGAAAATGGATATGGCAAATTGAAATGGGTATGGTACATGTTTTTGGCTGATGATGGTCATTGGTTTTTGAATGTGTTTGGCCTAGGTATGGTAAATGGCATATGATTTTGATTATATTATTCCTAATAATGTGGATATACACGTCTTGATCAACAAATGATATAACCAAAATAGTTAATCATGTAAATTTATAGCTTATACCTCATCTAAATAGCTTCTCTATCAAGAATTGGCTACAAATTTAGATGCCAATGATGTTTTTATAATCTTCATTAGATGTTAATGTTGTTTCCTTCAAACTTTGAGATAAGGTGTCTTTGTAGCCTCTTCAAAGGAAAGTATGACCATGGATGGTAAAGATGGAAAAATATTAGATGGTAGGTTTGTTTGTGAAATAAAATGGTGGATGATAATGTAATGAATAAAGGTGGATGGAAAAAAATGAAGATCAAGATTTTTAGGCACACATAATGTTGTTGATTCTAGATTCAACATAACTCTAGATGTGGTAGGGCCAAACACTTCTCCTCTTGATAAGACCATGAAATTATTCTATTGTTTGGGATTCAGAGTAGCTACCATCTATTTAGGCTATAGAGTGGAAGCTATTTTGATTTGATCTTTGATAATGTCTTCATTAAGCAGTAAAGAAATTTTGTGCTCATCTATTGGCACCTTAAGGAGGTTTTCACCAATGAAGTTATCTTGATTGTTCCAAATCACCTCCAAGAAGGTTTCACTAAGTAACATGGACTTTTGACTTTGATTTTCTCCTAACACTTGCAAAAATGTTTCACTATAAGATGCTAAGTTATCACTTTGATTACCCCCTAACACCTCTAAAAAGGTTTCACTAAGAGAGTGTTCTTCAACTGTATGAATTTGGTCTTGGCCTCCTTGATTTTCTTCATCTAATATGTCACCATGGATTTAGTTTAATAAGGTGTGATTCTATCAGTCTTAATCGACACTTTTAGGAGATGGAATGTTAATAATATGGCTATTATGGTTGATGGTAATGACATGTAAAATAATAATTGAATGGAGGTTAGCAACACATTATTGGTAGAAGATACTAGGAGGACTTGTGTTAATGCTAAAGTAATAATCCTCAAAAATTGTATAAGGATCATAAATGTATTCATACTAATCTATTAGGCATGCATAACTAATATTGTAATAGTCAAAAATGTATTTTGTATTTGAATCTGATTCAGACTCAAGGGCCTCTAAATCTAAGTTTGAGATTGATGTTGATTCTAATTATAATTCTAATGCTAAATTTGATACCAGTTCAAGAGTAGAACCTGACTCTAATTTTGATTCTTCATCTGCTGAGTACTCTATTACAATAATGTCTTGTTGAATGTTTGGTATTTTCAACCTGTGATGGCATAATGGGCTCCAAAAAGATTGATTTGTCATAGTGAAACTCCTCTATAATGGGAAAAAGGTTAAGAGATAACTCCTTAAAGAATATATTATCAATAGGAGGCTCCTAAAAATAGGCATATGGTCAAGGTAATGATTTTCCCAAAGGCAATTATAATTATTAAAAAGTGACTCAACAAAGACTAGCTCATCATAATGAGACTCCTTGACAATAGGTATAGGATTGAAAGGTAATTCATCATAGGTTGACTTATCACAAATGGTTGGTTCAACAAAAACATCTTGGATCGGTTCTCTTGGCCTTGGTTTCTAATGAGTTGGAAAATACTAGTTTTGATCATAGCTTGATCCTTAAATGATTGGCTTGTTTGAGGGATTGATTATACTGGTTAAGGTTTTGGTTGGATTGGTTAGGGTTTATGCTAAATGATTGGTTGGGATCATAATTTGATCCATTGATATTGGGTTAGATTGGTTGGGGTTTTCTAAAGTGGGGAATGATAGTCACTAGATGAGGAATGGTTTGTGGTTAGATAGTGGGTGGGTACTATGGAGCTTGATTAATCACACAAGCCAAAGGATAAGGTCCTAGAATAGAAATGGTAGGGCATCATGGAGCTTGATTACTCGTATAAGACAAAGCATCCAAGTTATCCTCATAAACCATATCATCCTAGTCAAGGTCTTGAGTTGGATTGTAATTCAATCCTTGACTTTTTTCCCTATATTGATTATTGTAAGGAGGGTATGGATCCATCTCCTAAACAACATAATCATTGTATAGGTCAATACCCAATTCCTCCTCACTAACCATATCATTCCATTTGAGGTCTTGACTTTGGTCCTTAATTTTATATGTGTGAGGTGGATAAAATTCCATCTCATAAACCATATTATAATCAAATGGGTCTTGAATAAAGCCATAAAAATCAAAGCCATTTTGGCCAACCATTCTATCATGGTTTGGATTGTATGTGACTCCACCATAAGTATAGATAGACATATCCACACCAATGAAAAAATCTCTATAAACAAAAAGGATTACAATTATTCAAACTCTAAGAAACTATCTAAAGGATAAAGGGTTCAAACATGATCTAGCTTGGTCAAAAGGGTGGAGTTGTATCTCCAAACAATGATTTTAACATGGAGGTGTATCTCCAAAATGGTTTATGCTAAGACTTGGCATAAAATAGTCTAACATCAAATATCATACACATAAAAGGTCAAGTGATGAGTAAAAATTGGCATGTCAAAGTCTAGGCTAAAGTGTTCCAAACAAGGTCTAAACTAGGCAAGGGAAAAGTTGAGTTGCTAGGGATTTTGTCCAAATATAGAGTCAAAAGCTAGGCTCAAACAAACATAATTTACTAGTACTTTTGGCCAAATGACATCAAAATATAGAATTTGAAATAAAGGCTAATGTAATTTGATTTAATTTAACAAGGTTGGAACAACTTTGACATAGACCTGACACATAGAATCAAATATAAACATGATCAGTTGGTGTAATCCATAAGAAAAAAGACACCTAGAGAAAAGACTATGTTTTCCCAAATAAAGGCATAAACAATGATGAGGATAGGTTTAATGAAAAAATAGGTGATACTTTTCAAATTTGTGCAATATATTAACCTAAGTTATGTAACCCAAAGGAGAAATATCTATTTATCAACCCCTATCAAGCGAGGTCTCAACAAAAATCAATCAATGTTTGAATTCAAATTTGGAAAGGTTAATTGAAAACTCAATGGTTGAAAGTTATGATTAGAATAAACAAGTTAGACAAGAATGGACAGCATGGCAGTGCATGAACAAGGTCCAAATGACATACATGACATGGTTTGGTTGGTTTGAAATAATGGTTTTCGATATAAGGTCAAACAAGTCTTGAAATAAATTTAGAAACATAATGACGTTAGCATGCTCTAATGATGTGATCAATGTTTTGTTTTAAATACTCAAAAGGCATAAACTTGATAATGATTTGGCATCATAATGATACCTATTTCATTCAAGTGACACACACATAAACAAGTTTAGCAAAAATTTCAAGGCACAAGTGTGGTGTAAAATGTTCATCATAATGCCTCTTTAGATAAAAGAGTATGTATACACAAATTCATTTTGACATGATTTATAAATAAACACATTAGTTTGAGTCTCAAAACACCGAGCAAAAAAATGACAAAATACAAGTAAATCATCCAAATTCCTATCAAGGGTGTGGAAAAGTGGGGTTGACTAAAACTAATTATTTTAAAAACATTATAGATAGATAAATTGCACAATGACTTTCATGTCAAATGATGTAAGAGAATCACACTTTAATTTGGTGTTCACAACACTTGGCTTGTTACAAATGTGATCTAATAATTTGACTCAAGAGAGGATGGTTAGTATGGTGTTAGTTCCAAAATGAAAACAAAATAAAATAAACACACTAATAGCATAACATCTCTAGGCCTAGACACTAGGGAGAGATTAGTTAACAAAATAAAATGACAAACACAACTAAAAAGTAAGGAATGAAAACACAATAACTATTTCACCTTCCTTGGATGCTCTAAATGACTTCGTAGTAGTGGTTTTCTTAGCTTGTGCTCGTGAAGTCCTTGTTAATGGAAGCTTGGCTACCTCCATCTCTCCTTGGCACCTTTGGGTTGTGGTTTGGCTTGGCTTGTAATCAATTTAGAATTATAACACTAGTTTATTGAAGCTTTTTGGAACCAATCTTGCATTATAAATTTGCACTCATTAAGATAAGAAATGATGTTGTGAGGTCTCCTATTTATAGATTTTTGGATTTGATCAGAATCAACCTCAGCCATCCATCTCAAGATTGAGATGTGTGGTTGAAGATTAATTCAATTTTTGTAATTAAGTTTTTAATTATCCTCATCGTGGCATTGGAAGAAGGGGAAATTAAGAGGCATGGAGGGCATCATGGAAGGCATTGATGAGGCATGGAGGGCATGAATCCTAATATTTGTGGCATTTATGGCCTAGGGATGTCTTCCCAAGAAATGAGGTCACTTGATGATACAAATATTAAATATTTATTTCTAAAAAAAATATTCAACAATTTTCCATAGAATTTTTGATTAGGCCTTGATTTGGGTTAATTATCTCTTAATAATGATTAAGCACTTTGTGCACAAATTACTCAAATTGATCATAATGACTTCTTATTGTTCCTAAATTTGATTGGATTTAAATTTTAAGTCCACGTTATATGTATTGAATACATATTCCCATTTAGAATGCTGCAAAAAATAAATAACAAAGGCATGAGTCTTGTGTAAAATATTTGATAGGAAAGAGTAGTCCATAGCATGCAGGTGCAAATTTGGCATTTTGACTCAAAATGAACTGATCAAAGTTAGCTGGCCCATAAATTGCATTTTCCCATTTAGGGATACCTTGGCCAAAATTGGCATTTGAATATGTCATTTACACATTATTTAACATGTTTAGTATTTTTAGGCCAGATTGTACATTTTGGATAGAAATTAGTCAAAACCTTGGTTGGAGGTTATCGATGGCTAGTTTTAGGTGTCTATAGTTTGCCCCTATTTGGGAAGGTATTATAAGCTATAAGCATAAAAATGTCTTCTCAAACAATGGAAAATGGATTGATGCCCCCTCAATGGAGTAGCCATCACATTTATTGATGGATGGTCCCTAAAAAAGAAACAAGAAGAAAGGTGGAATTAACCTATGGCTAAGATTAATCTGAATGAGAAAATGCTTGCATGCTTTGATGTAAAAAGGTTATTGATTTGCCCAAAGGTGGTTATATCAAGAATAAAAGTCCAAATAATGATTTTACCATAGGTGGTTATAATCATGAAGATGACCTGGATTGGCTTAAGATGATTGTGCTCCAATTAAGGTTGATTAATAAGCATAACTCAATGATACAACCCAAAATATAGATTAAATATGAGTGGGTGCAAAGTGATGAATTAGATGAATAGAAGAATGAGATTGATTAGTGTGAATGATTCATTTAAACCTTCCAATGAGGAGATGCATGTCTTGACTAGCAATGATACAAATAGAATGTTCATTGGGTTGATTTGATCGAGGGTAGGATGGGAGGATTTGCCAAGGTACCAAGGAAAAACTTCTATGGATCCATTAATAGTAGACCTTTTTGAAGCTAATTTTTACTATATCATGTGATGTTAGGATTCATGATAGAACATCATGAATGCTTGGCCAAAATATGCATAAGGACTAACTCCTAATATCTAATAAACACTCAAAAATAATACACCAATGATAAAAATCATTATGATAGGATGGTATGGTAGTTGCTAAAGATAATGATGGTCTAGATAGATTGGAAGTGATGGGGTGAATGGTAGGAATCTATAATAATGGGAAATGGATATGTAATAATGGTAATGGCATGGTACATGTTTTTGGCTTGGGTGTGGTTTTTTATTCTATTTTTCCTATTGATGAGGAGATGCATGTCCTAATAAACAAATGATACAAAAAAAATACTTGAACATGTTAACTACTATCCCACATCTTGTTAGAATAACTACTCTATCAATAATGGCTTATATATTTGGTTACCAAGAATGCTTTCATGATCTTCATTGGTCATTGATTTTTATTCCTTCAAACATTGAGACAAGGTATCTTTATAACTTATATAAAGGAAAGTGCAACCATGGATGGTAAATAGGGACAAATAATGGATGATAGGTTTGATTGTGAAATGGAATGTTAGATGATAATGGAATGTATAATGGTGGGGAAATAAATAAAGATTAGGACTTTTAGTCACATGTAATGTTGTTGATGTTGGATTTGACATAATTTTGGTTATGATAGGGCCGAAGACTTGTTCTCTTGATAGGACCACTAGACTTTTCTATGATTTGATCCTAAGAGTAGATACCATCTAATTAGGCTGTAGATTGGAAGCTATTTTGATTTGATCTTTGATTTTATCTTCATCAAGTAGTAAATAACTTTTGTGCTCAACTATTGGTGCCTTAAAGAGGTTTTCACCAATAAATTTGTCTTGATTATCTTATAGCACCTTTGAGAAGGTTTCACTAAGGAATGTGGAATTTTGACTTTGATTTTCTTCTAGCACTTTCAAAAAATTATCACTATAAGATGCTAATTTATTAATTTGATTGTCCCTTAGTGCTTTCAAAAAGGTGTCACTAGGAGAGTGCTCTTCTGCTACATGAATGTGGTCTTAGCCTCCTTACTCTTCTTCAACCACTATGTCACCATGGATGTAGTTCAAAAAAGTGTGATTTTGTCAGTCCCAATTGACACTTATGGGAGATGGAATGTCAATAATATAGCTATCTTGGTTGACGGTAATGGCCTATGTAATAGTAATGGAATGGGTGTTGGCTACATAATCCTTGTAAAAGATACTAGGATAACTTATGTTGATGCTGAAGTACTCATCCACCAAAACTATAGAAGGATAATAAATGTATTCAAATTGATCTATGAGGCATGCGTAACCAATATTATAATAGTCATGAACATATCTTCTTCTTTTGATTATGAAGCAAGGGAATTTCAATCCAATGCCACAACTTATGTTGATTTTGATTCTAATGCTAAATCTAATGTCAGTTAAAGAATAGAACCTAACTCTAACTCTAATTCTTTATCTGATGGGTACTTTGTTACAATGATGTCTTGTTGAATATTTGGTTTTGGATAAGTAATCACCTGTGATGGCATAATGGGCTCTAAAAAAATTCATTTGTAAAAGTGAAACTCCTCTAGGATTAGAAAAAGGTCAAGAGATAACTCCTTAGAGACTATCTTGTCAATAGGAGGCTCTTGAAAAATAGGCACATAGTCAAGGTAATGATTTTCCCAAAGGTAGTTATAATCATTAAGAAGTGACTCAACAAATATTGGCTTGTTAGAGTGAGACTCCTTGATAACTGGTATAGGATCAATATATAATTTATCATAGGTTGACTTATAACAAATGTTTGATTCAATAGAAACATCTTAGATTGGTTCATTCTCTTGGCCTTCATTTCCAATGAGTTAGAAAATAGTAGTTTTGAACATAACTTGGTCTTTGAAGGATTGGATCAGTTGAGGTTTGGTTGGGATTGGTACTAGATGAGGAATGGCTCATAGTTGGATAATAGTAGGGCCTTGGGGAACATTATTTCTCACATGATCCAAAGGACAAAGTCCTAATATGGTAATAATAGGGTATTGTGAAGCATGATTGCTCACACAAGCCAAAGGACTAGGTCTTGGTATGATGATGGGGCATTGCGGAGCTTGATTATGCACATAAGCTAAAGGACTAGCTCTAGGAATGGTAATAGTGTTCCTTGGATATTATAGAGATTAATATCTCATATAATCCAAAGGAAGGTTAGGGGTAGCTGATGATTAGATAATAAAAGGACATCATGAAACTTGACTTCTTGCACAATCAAAACCATCCAAGTTTTCCTCATAAACCATATTATCCCAATCATGAGTTGGATCATAAGCTGGTTCTTGACTATTTTCCATGTACTAATTATTATAAAGAGGGTATGGATTTGTATCCCAAAAAACATTATCTATAGTTGGGTCTTCAAACTCCTCTTCACAAGCCTCTTCATACCAATCAAGGTCTTGAGTTGGATCGTAAATTGCTTCATGAATTTGTTCCCATGAATGATTAATATGCGGTGGATAGAAATCTATCTCACAAACCATATTAACATCATTGGAATCTTGACAAAATCCATAAAAGTCATTTTGTGTTGCCATTATATCATAAGTTATATTGTAAGTGACTCCACCATGAGTGTAGTGAGACATATCTACGTAAATGATGAAAGCTCCAAAAATAAAAAGACTTAGAGTTATAAAAACTTTGAAAAACTATGTCTAAATGAAAAATGGTTCAAACTTGGTCTAACTCAGTTGAAGGGGTGGAGTTGTATCTCTAATATGGTTTGAAAGTGGAGCTGTATTTCCAAAATGGTTTGTGCTAAGACTAAACAACTTTAACATAGACCTAGCACATAGAATCAAACATAAACATGATCAGTTGGCATAAGGCATAAGACAAAAGGCTTTTTGAAAAAATTTGTGTTCTCTCAAATAAATGCACAAATAATGATGAGGATAGGCATTAAAAAAACAAACCATCAATAGTTTTTGCAACCCAAAAGAGAAAGAGCTGTGTATCATCCCCAAGAATTAAGGCCTAAATAAAAATCAATCAATTTTTGGATCCAAACTTGACAAGGCTAATTGAAAACTCAATGACGAAAACTAATATTTCACTAAACAAGCTAGACAAGACTGGATAACATGACAACACAAGACAATGGTCTAAATGGTATACACAAAATGGTTTGAAACAAATGGTTTTGATACAATGGTAAATAAGTCTTGAAATAAATTGACTAGTCTAATGGTGTAAGGATTCATAAATGATGTTATCAATGTTATGTTTAAAAAAAGGCTCAAAATGGTTTGACATGATTTGGGTAGCATAATGCTACCCTCTACAACTCAAATGACACACACACAAAAAAGTTTTAGCAAAATTTCAAGGCACACGTTTGGTGTAAAATGGCCAACATAATGCCTCTTTAGACAAAAGAGTGACATATAGACAAATTGGTTTTGACATGGCTTATATGAAAACAAACAAGTTTTAGTCTCAAAACATACCAAATGAGAAAATGACCCAAAAATACACTAAGTATAATCGTCCAAATCCTAACAAGGGTATGGCATGTGGGGTTGAATAAACTATCAAGTTTTGAACGTCACTAGGGGAATCAATTACACAATGACTTTCATGCCAAACAATGCAAAAGAAAAGCATGGATTTTGGGTTCATATCACTTTACTTGTTACAAAAAGGTCTAGTCCTTTTTGAAACCACTACATCTTGTTGTTTGCTCAATGTAGTGCGATGTCCAAAGTGCCACTACATCCCATGTGTAACTCTAAAAGAGTCAAATGAAGTCACTGCTGGGAGATGAAACCCCATGTCAAAGCTTCCCTAAAGAACTTGTAGGAGGTGATAAAGTCCCCCTCGCAATCCAAGATGCATAATTAAATAAAGCATGAAAATAGAAAGACTTTAGGGTCATTTTCAAGGTCACCCAAACTTTGATGAGTTTTTGGGGAGTGCTTTAGATGACTTTCTTTCTAAACCTTGGATTAGGTTACTTGAAATAGGAATGGCACTTTTGATTCCAAGGGTTCCCTATAGGGGATAAATGGAAGAGCATACATGTAGCACACCTCTTTTTGCCAAATAAAATTCAACTAAACAACTATTTCAAGCCAAAATTTATAAGTGTGTTCAATTTTAAACCTAAATGAAATGTTTGGTGGTGTTCATTTGACCCCTTGGTCTTAGTTGTAAACCTTGAAAAACATTCACCAAAAACATCTAAAAATTCCTTGTTAAACACCAAAACAAAGTTCCTAATCAAATTTTAAGCATGCAAAAGTGATTTAAACATGTTTTGGGAAAATATCCCACTTGGTCTTCTAGTAAAATTGTTAGCATGTCCTTTAGCTTTGAAGCCCTTTTGAATTTGAAACAAAAAACTTTGAAAAAGTAGGTCTTAGATCTTTGTTTTTTAAAAAACATAGTGACTAGCATTGGCCAATACCACCAACATCAGTTATGGCTAGTTGAGATTTGATTGATCTTCATTCTACTGACTGACATCAGTTAATCTAAGTAACTGATGTTAGCATTTCTGTCGATGTCGGTTACTGTGTAAAAACCATGGTAACCAAAAATGACAAAATAAAGCTAGAAAACCAATTTGCAAGAGTTTTAAAAGCTCAAATAAGTTTTTTTAAGGTTACAAAAGGATCTCCTTCATGTGTAGGATGTATCTAATCTTATCAAGTGTGCCATTATGTGATCTAAGAATTTGACTCAAGAGAGGATGGTTAGTATGGTGTTAATTCCAAAATGAAAAAAAAATGAAATAAAAACACTTATAACATAACATCTCTAGGCTTAGACACTAAGGAGAGCTTAGTTAACAAAATCAAATAACAAACACAACTAAAAATCAAGGAATGAAAACACAATAATTTATTCACCTTCCTTGGATGCTCTAAATGCCTTTGTAGTAGTGGCTTGCTTAGCTTGTGCTCATGAAGTCCTTGGCAATGGAAGATTGGATACCTCCATCTCTCCTTGACACCTTTGGCTTGTGGGTTGGCTTGGCTTGGAATCAATTTGGCATTATAACACTAGTTTTTTGAAGTTTTTTGGAACCAATCTTGCATTATAACTTTGCACTCATTAAGCTTAGAAATGATGTTCTAAGGCCTCCTATTTATAGATTTTTGGATTTGATCAGAATCAACCTCAACCATCCATCTCAAGATTGAGATGTGTGGTTGAGGATTAATTTAATATTTGTAATTAAGTTTTTAATTATCCTCATCATGGCACTAGAAGAAGGGGTAATTAAGAGGCATGGAGGGCATCATGGAAGACATTGATAAGGCATGGAGGGCATGAATCCTAATATTTGTGGCATTTATGGCCTAGAGATGTCTTCCCAAGAAATGAGGTCACCTGATAATGCAGATATTCAATATTCATTTCTAAAAACAAATATTCAACAAGTTTCAATGGAATTTTTAATTAGGCCTTGATTTGGGTTAATTATATCTTAAGCATGATTAAGTACTTTGTGCATAAATTAGTCAAATTGATCAGAATGACTTGTTATTGGTCCTAAATTTGACTGGATTTGAATTGGATGTCCATGTTAGATACGTTATATGTGTATTCCCATTTAGAATGTTTCCAACAATAAATAATAAAGGCACGAGTCTTATATAAAATATTTGATAAGAAAGAGTAGTCAAGAGCACGTAGGTGCTAATTTGGTATTTTAACTTGAAATAAATTGATCAAAGTTAGCTAGCTCATAAATTATATTTCCCCATTCAGGGATACCCTGGCCAAAATCAGCATTTTAATATGTCATTTTCACATCATTTAACATGTTTTAGTGTTTTTAACCCAAATTGTGCATTTTAGGTAGAAATTGGTCAAAAGACTAGTTGGAGGTTATCAGCATCCAGATTTAGATGTCTATTACAAAAAGGTCTTGCCCTTTTCTTAACCACTACATCTGTTGCTTTCTTAGTGTCGTGCAATGTCCAATATGTAGATATGTTCTGATGCTTAACCCCAACATTAAAAGGTGGTTTAACCACTCAAACCTCCATTTTTAGTGGGGGTGATGAATTTAATGTTAGGAGATGAAACCCTAGGTTAAAGCTTCCTTAAAGAACTTGTGGGAGGTAATGAATTCCCCCCTCATAAGCCAAGATGCAATGAAATAAAAACTAAGTAAAAAAGTTTTAAAGGTTATTTCTAGATCACCCAAGCCATGTGGATCTTAGGGAGAGCCTTGAAAACTTATCTTTTATTTCTTTGGACTAAGTTACCTTGTAATAAAATTATCACTTTTGATCTCAAAAGTTCCCCAAATGGGATAGATGGAAGAGCATACATGCACAACTCCCATTTTTCTAAATAAATAATCAACAAACAACTTGCATGAAAATGAACTTGGTCAAAAAAGCATATAAACTAATATGATGTTAAGTTCAATTTAAGGCACTAAAATAAAATGTGTTGTGAAGTTTGGCCCCTTTGGATTTGATTAAAATTTAAAAATCTTGATAAACATCCATGGCATAAAAATAAACTAAGTTCTTTTTAGACCCCGAATAGATGATATAAACAAGTTGACAACATGTTAGCATTTGATTAGGTTCATTGTTTAGACATCAATTGAAATGTTTGGATTATTTTCATAGCCAACTTGAAAGGATTTACATAAACACAACTTCATACAAAAAATATATGTTCATTTTTAATCTCAAAGATCCAAATGTGTGATAGTTTACTATTTTGATTTAAGTCCAAACCAAAGTGTGAAAGATTTGACTAATTCATTTTAAATCAAAATTGAAGTGTTTGTTAGTCAAATAAAAAAAATTGTCTTTAAATGTTTATTTATATCTTGAAAAAATAAGAGAGTAACCCCCTTCTTAGAATCACCTTCAAGTGTTAGCAAAAGAGATTTAAATTTTTGCTCTTGGGTTTGGGATTTAAGTAGAATCGTCACTAGTCGATAAAGACCATTGATGATGACCTGTCGACCTAAAGGCAAAAACCCAAAATATAAACATGTTATGTTAGTTAATGGTTATAAAAAATCTCAATAAACAATTCAAAAAATATCAAAAAATAAAATAAACCTATGAAATATGCAAACAACAAGTTAGAAGGTTAAAACAAAGAAAATCGAACACATAAATCATAAGAACATGTAGTTAGTATTTTAACCATAACTTTTAAAATATACGTCTAGTTGTCACAAAATTTTTTGAGGTTGTTTATAGGTCTTGGGTTCATCTCTTTGAAAAAAATTAAATTTAAAATAATTAATAAATAAAATTATTAGCTATTTACTAGCCAATTTTACCATTAAAAAAAGTGACAATCACTAAAAGAGTCATAACTTCTAAACTAAAAATAAGATTTTAATGAAATCTTGAGAGAATTAATATTAAACTATTAATAATATCATTTAAAAAATTCAAAAATAAATAAATAAATGGATTTAAAAAAAGAGATATTTTAACAGACATTTTTATTCAAAAATGTGGGGTGTGTAATCATGTCCCACCGAACGTGCCATTTGTGATCATAAGAATTTGACAAATATAGGAGGTTAGATCAAGTTTTAGTCAATAAAAACATGAAATAAACACACTAACATATCTAATCCTAGATCTTAGAGGGAGCTTAATGAACAAACAATAATTGAAAACCCAACTAAAATGCAAAGAACAACAATCTTTACCTTCCTTGAGAGCTCCAAATGATTTCTTTGTTTGGATCGATTAGCTTATGAATAAAAAGTATTAACCAATGGCATATGGATAAAATAATCTCCTCTATGCACCATTCTTTAATTATTGGCTTGATTGATATGTCTTGGCTCAATTTTGGCATTATAACATTAGGCTTTAGCTTCATGAATTTATTCTTGCATTATAACTCTACTTTTTGATTAAGCTCCCTAAATGCAAAGCTCTAAGATTGATTTTTTAGGCTTTCAAATCCCTTAGAATGGGTTAAATTTGACCATGGTTTATCTTATTATGCTTGGTTTATTTCAACATATTCCTAGGATATTATCTTAGATATTTTCTAAAAGTGACAACTCACAAAGGTAAGAATGTATTCTAGAATGTTCTAAGATGCTCTTGAATTTCCTTTTTAGTAATTGTTTTATATCTCATGGGTAAACTCAATTAATATTTGAAATTGATTTAATTTGCTAATTGATTTTGATTAGGGTGTGTAAGTTAATTAATTAATTTTAGGTATTTGGTTATTTGTTTGATTTTGATTAATTCAATGTGTGTATTTGCCTTGTTTAATTGATTTAATAGGCCAAATTGATTTAATGCAAGGTTATAAATCCGAATTCAAGACTAATAGAAAATATTAGGTTAAATGTTCTATGATTGGTAAGAATTAGTCTAATAGTCTAATGCAAAGCCATTGATGGCCAAATTTACATGTCTACAGTTTCCAACAAAAATAAGTATTCAAATTAGTAACCCGTGAAAGCTCTTTTTAGAACCCAACAATCAATAAAATCTTGTTAGGTGTTTGAAAAAGGAGTATACATGATTAGTTATGATACAAATATGGAGGATAAACTTAGAAGAGTTATTAAGGACAACTAGAAGTGAAGGTATAGTGTAAACCTTGTGTTTGTTCATATGTTGGTAGACTGTGTCCCTATTTTCAAGATATAATTAAGAAGCTTAGATGAATAGATGAACAAAAACTTGAATAGGAGTTTCTATGATATTGAGATAAGATAGAGTTTATGAACACCATGAAGGAAGTAGAGATTTGAAGGTATGTATGGAATCATCAAGTAATGGGATTATGTTTTCAAAACTTATTACAACTTTGTGCAGGCAGACAATGTGATAGAAAATTGTAAAAACCCATGATTAGAACGTGTTCAAAAGGAAATCAAGCAAAGTGGGAATTTGGAGAAGTTTTTGATTAGTTAGACAAACCTTACATAGGTCATTAAGATTTTTTAAAGTGATTGAGAATTTTTTAATTAGAAGGAAAGGGGAACATGTGTTTAAGGGGATTTTGGAGGTTTTAAGGTTTTTCCATACTTTTGTGTACAAATTTTGTAGCATGTGTTTAAACTAAGCAGTGGGAGGCCTAACAGGCCTAAACAATGACATAATTCTTGTTGAAAACATTATTTAAAATGTGAACTAGGGAATGAAACTTTATGGATAGGAATGATACGATAGAGGGTAGTGAAAAATTATTGTAGTTTTCTCAAGTGAGAAGGAACAAATCCACACTATGTGAAAAGCCACAAAAAAAGGTTACTAGAGTTGATAGGCACTTGAAGGTTAGAGATGTAAATAAGGTTCTTATGGTTATAAGAGGAGGATTATAGGGTTGAAACATGTATACCATTCCTAACAAGAAGTATTCAACATCATGATTATGCATATAAGACCTTATTCAATAGTTGAAGGTAATTTGGCCTACCAAAGCCTAAAGTGTATTATAGACTAGTGTGTGGCATAATATGCAAGGGTGATTGGTGAGTGAGTATAATAAGTAAAATGGTATAGTGTGAATGATTGAAAGGAGTTATAAGGGGGACTAAAGAACATCAAAATTCCTAGCCAATATATCATGAGAGAGAATGACATGAAACCAAGTTGAAAGAGTTGACACTGGAGAAAGATGGTGTAGATTGAATTCATGAGATTGTGTTAATAGGAGCTAAAGATTGGATTGGACAGAGGGTGAGATATAAATCTATATCATAAAATTTCAAGAGGCATTTTACCATTCATTTTTCTAAACATTTCACTGTTAACATCTTGAGTGTCCCTCATTTGGATTCCATGCATTCCACATGGCTCACCAAGGCCCGCTTGACAATTTGTAGGACCGTAATGCCACTTCACATGTAATCCAAATTCTATGAATGTACTTAATTATTTCCATTATAAGGTTAAAATTTTGATTTATGTATCAATTAGGAATTCATCAACAAATAAAAATCCATCATACAATTATGAATAAGGCATGACGTGTTGGATTAGAACAAAACCAAAGTGCAGTATACTACCATCCACATCAAGCCATATCCCTTAAAATAAATTTTGTAAAGTAACATATGGAAATTATGAGAATCCCACATTATATTATTTCCATGGATGAAACCTATTTTACCTGAGAATGCCCAACATCAAACTATCTAGCAATCCCAAGGGCTCCATGTGTAAACCAAAAATATGCTTGATGATACACATATGTATTACTTGTTTGTAAATAGTTTTGTAAAATAATTATTTTATTTATATTATATCATTAAGGATTCATTTTTACTAGATCCTTATGAAATTAAAATAATGCATAAACAAAATCCACCTTTTATATGTATAAAAACATCTAGAAAGCTTGAAACTAAAGATTGATAGTTAAATTTTAGTTGGCATTCCTATTGAATACAAGAATCTTTATGAAATTATAAATCAATGGATGTTAGGATAAATATGGCACACAAAACAAATAATCTCAAATATTTTTTATGTACAAATAAACAACATAGACCTACTTTGAATATTGTATATGACCTCTTCAAAACAAGATAGTTTTGGCTTAGACATGCATTAAAACACAATATACAAGGTTAAAAAAACTTGTTACCTAAAAAATAATTTGATTTTGCCATTGTTTCAAATTTCTCAATATAAACATTTCAATTACCTTATCAGTCATTTGCATGTTCTATACAATTATATTTTTGAAAAGCTTCAAGTGTGTTATGTGATGATGACAAGTAATTTTAAAGTCCTTTAAATCAAAATGGCTTGTATGACCAGTCAATGTATATAGACAATATAATTCTTAGCCTCACTACAAAATATGTCTTCATTTACTCAACATCAAAATAATATTTTGATAAGAAACTTAACAATATATCCATACATCATTTGGTAGATAATCAAGTGACCAAATTCTAGTTGTAAACACATTGGAAAAGGTGCAATCCAATAAATATTATGGAAAAATTAAGCACTTGACTTTTAGTTGACTTGTATCATGGTATGTTTATGGAAAAATTAAACATGCTATGAAAAATATAGATCTGATGTTAATAAAACATAGTATCACAGTTTCATATTTTTAGCATTAAAAAACTAATATAATATATTAAAA
The DNA here is from genome assembly GCA_037957365.1 of Torreya grandis. Lineage (NCBI taxonomy): Eukaryota > Viridiplantae > Streptophyta > Pinopsida > Cupressales > Taxaceae > Torreya > Torreya grandis. The sequence continues at coordinate 323,931 of JARHVA010000353.1, read as the reverse complement.
CCAAAAAAAAAATTGACATCAAAATAACTTAAAAGTTCTTAATTAATAGTTCAAATTTATAAAGTCTAATAAAAACCAATATAATATATTAATAGAGAAATTATGGTTACATTAGCTGCTCTAAACATTAGATTTTTAACCTTAGAAGTATAACTATATGCATATATAAATTGGAATGATGATCACTAATTGCTAAAAAATAGAGGCTCAAATAGTACATCCTTATTTATTATAATTATTGAATACTCCCATTAACATAGAGTGTATGAATAGTATAATTCTTCAAGTCTATTGATGCAGAGTAATCTTTCATAAAATTAGTCCTAAGATTCTTTGATTTCCAATGTTTTAGGGTGAACACAATCCTTGAAAAGCATGATACTTTCCCAATGCTTGCCAACCTAAAAATTTATAAACAAATAACGAAAATAATTATTTGCACATTGGCCCTATAACAAACATTTGAATTAATATTCAAAATTAATATATGTAAAAATAATAATGTAACTTACCTTTTTTCCATTATGTAATAATATGAAGTCATTGAGTTCTTCCTCTATTTCAAGATGTTGTCTTACTTAAAATAATGTCCAATTTTAATCCATTGATAATGTTTTGAAAGTCACACCATTTATCATAATAGAAAATGATAGTTTTAGAGAATTTGTTCTATCATTGTCATCTTGGTCATTTTGGATCCATGTCCATTGACCTGATTGATGAACATATCTCCACCTTTGAAATTGGAATGACGTATAAAATTTTCCTTAAAATCCAATACTTGAAACATTGATAAACAACAATCATGGAGAAATTATAAAATATCATAAAATATGATTATAAACTTTTTGAAAAACGAGTGTAGAAATTTTTAGCTAAAGAAAATTGTATCATGAGACAATCTACATTCTATTTCTTCTCCATTTTAACGTGTAATCTTTTATCCCAATCAAAGCAACACAAGGATTCTATAAATCTATCAGATGGTGATGACGTAACATATGTTTTATTGGTTCTTCAAATGGACATCTCATCCTTAAACATATGACAAAAAATTTCCATGAGCATAAATAAACTGATGTGTACATGATTTCCTTCTCTCAACTTCATACCTTCTTGCACCTCTTCAAAATTATTGTAGTGATAAGAAGTTATGGTTGAAAAATCTATAGTTGGCCATGTAACTGAATTAATTATTGGAAAAGAAATATCTTTCATTTTTCCATGTGATGCACCAGTTTTTGGAAAGACATGTGTATATTTATAGAACCACATCCCTTGTTTCATCAAATTTGCAGGGTCCTTTCTAGTGTACATAATTTCTCCAATTTTATAATGAACAACATATAAGGTACTAATAATGCATTCAATTGGCTTGCACTCCTCCCAATTTGATATGCACAAGCCTATAAGAAAAAAAAATGTTGAATCTTTTTTAAAAACATCGATAAAAATTTGATAAGAGAATAATATATCTAATAAATGAAAAGTGGTGAATTAGAAAAAATATATTATTCCTTACTCATAGTTAGAACCCATTTTTTGGAAGTCCTCCATTTCTACAATTGATTCCTTCAACATGTCTTTCTTATCATAGAAATGTGTAATTTTAATTTTTGATATCTTTTTTACCTCCTTGGCTCATCTTGAAATCTTTGATCATCCCTTTCCAATGGTCTTTGACATCAGAGGAATGCATTATTCTCACTTTATGTTCACCATTTGTATAAGGTCTCATTGTAACTAATGAACCGATAAATAAAGTCATTAGAATCTAATTCCCATAATCATCTTTTAAGTTGTAAATGACAATATATTTTATCTCACTTTTAGGTCTTTGAAGTGACATTTATCTCTAAAAATTAATTATAAGAATATAATGAAATGTTAGGTCAAATTGACAATGAACACCTACCATCCACTGTATAGATATTTGACAAAAGCACATAATGAAAAACATTTGTTAGGTATAACTAACCAAGGTGCTCTACAATAAGTAGTCCCAACTCTATGTTATTATGATTTATACTAGCACCTATCAAAGATCTTCAGATAGAAGAATAAGGTTTTATTGGTATTTTGTTGATAAACTCTTGTGATTTATCCAAATGCCCAACACAGCCAAAGAGATCAAATATGAACCAATAATGCTCCATTGTAGGGACAATGTGAAATTATGTATTCATTAAATGAAATAAGCTCTATGAACATCATCTAAGGTGTAGTAATTAATCAAATTTGTAGTGTTTACCTTAATTATCCTTTCAAATACCTCTTTTAATTTAGGTAGGCATGTGCTCCTTAGAACACTTGATGATTCACATTGATCCATTTGAGAGGAATACATGCTCCTTAAGACAAGAAATGGCTGAATAAAAGATGAAGAGAGGAGAAAATAATAAGGTAGAGGAGGATGCTAAAATACTAGTAAATAGAATTTAGCATAGAAATGAAGGAATAGATAATAGAAGCACATAAATTTTTGAAAACATTTTTCATTTACCCTTAAATTATTTTACCTTCTTAATATACACAATCTAAAATAGATCCTCCATAGAATATTGAAAATATACAAATTTCTATCCAAATTCAAAAACTACTTTGAACTAAACACTCTACGAGGGGATAAACACAAACTACTATAAAATATCACCTTTAATTAGAGTAAACCATCTATGAAATCATTTACAACTTGAAGAAACAATACAACACCCCCATAGAAACTTAAAATGGAACAAAAAGCTTCCTTTTATTACTAAGAACTTTATCCCAAAGATAGAGAGGCAAATGCCTACCTTGGATAAACATTCAAACCTTGGAACCAAAAATCTAAAGTACATAAGACAAGTTATAAAAATGTGCCACTAAAAAAGGTGATAATGTAATCAATACAAATAGAAATACGAAGATGCACAAAAGTATATAAAATTGAAATGGATAAGTAGAGCATATGTGCAAGTTTCAGTTTTGCAGTAGTCTACAATTGTAGACACCAAAATTGTGTCTACTCCTTGGTCGACTCCCCCTTGGTCCCCATGGTCCCTTACACATTTTATTAATTTAAAATAAATTAATTATTTTAAATTAATAACATCACCCTTGACCTCACCTAGGACACCTCGCCTTGGACACCTCACCCCTAAGACCATTTCCTACCCCATGACTCACCTAAGACTTATTCTCACCCCCTATTTATTCCCTAACCAACTCTCATGCGTATTTAGCCCGACCTTTGACAATTTTCCAACAGACTATGCACTTGGCAGATGGAGAATGGGCTTCTGTGACCTTTTACGTATTCTACACCCACCGACGTTGGTCAACTGTTGGCCAACACCAGCAGAACCGACAACGTCAGTTACATAAAATAACTTCTCACATCGAGTGAGGGGCTCTTAGACTCTTGGAATCACTGGGACTCTTTCAATCATTCTTCTCTCTCACTCTTGGATGCGCACACTCTGAGACATCACTAGGCATCAGACTTCAACCAACGCCCCCTTTGGCCACAGAGACTCTATGCAAATGACTCTGGATTGAATTAGAACATTACACGAAGTCTTCAACATCAAGCCACGATAGGTGAAAGCATTTAATACCTTGGTTCTTCATCTCACCAGAGCTAAGTATTTCTTCTGCCCTTTCATTTTACTAATTTAGAATAACTTGGTAATTAGTTTCTATTTATCATTTCTAAATACTATCAATCAAACTAGACCCAACTTTTAACTAGACCTGACTTCTTCCAGGGAAAGGATAAAAAGCCTTCCTCTCACCCTTACCCTTCTTGACAACCTATCATCTACCTTTGCCCTTTTGCAGGCCTTATTCGTCTCCCTGCAACTTTGCATAGACCCAGACTCCTTCCAGACCCCTCTATCGACCAAAAATCCATCCAAAACCCATCCAAGGCCATTTCCCTAACCGACATTGACCACTACCTCTATCGACGTTGGTATTATAACTGACGTCGGCAACTTGAATAACTGACGTTGGCAGAACTATCGACATCAGTGACTGCGGCAGACCGACTGCAAAGAAATAGGTACGCATTATCTAATTTCTTCTTTGTTAGTCATTTGTCATTTCTTTATTTCTAACACTTTTACTCATAAATAGTGGACTGTCATCCCTCAAAGAAGTCTTTGCACTTCTAAGACCGAGATTTGCTTGGCAGTCCACCATATCTGTCTTTAACATTTTTCTGTTTAAGTCTTATTCTTTTATAGGTGTCTTCCTCCACAACCAAAGAGGAGCTCCTTCAATCATCTGTATACGGTGCACAACTTCATCTGGGTACGTACAAACCCCTGACCATTAACTTTAGTTTCTTATTTCTTTTGAAAATTAAATAGCAAAAACTTATAGAAACATTCTGGCATACTCGATGGGACCCCTAGAATTTTCCTTGGGTTCATTTCCTTTTTCTTCCAAAAGCAAACTTTCATATAGCTGCATTAGGGAAATTTTATCTCCTTGCACCCTTCTTCTTTCTTTTTACTTTCCAAAAGAAACCATAAGCACAAGTTAAAAAGAACCTCTTTCTTTTTCTTCTTATCACCTTTTTCCCTGCATCTTAGAGTAGTGAAATTCATGCTCTTAACCTTTTCTCCACTTGTTTACAACTGAACAACATTTCAATTTGGGTTAAAAGTTAAATACATTTCACTCCTGCTTGAATGCATATTTAGCTCATCTAGTAATTAACCACATTATGAATAAATCGTAGTGCACATATGTTACACTACCTGACCACATTCACAATCAAACATCTAAACTCACCTGAGACAAGGCCCGACTAGGATTTCACCACCTAGCAGATACCTTACCCTTCTTGGCGATCCTACTTAGACTTCACAACCAAGAGGAGGACCCACTCTATTCTCTAGCAGAGTATAAACTCTAGGGGAAGTATATATTGGCTAAGTGACCCAGCTTGGCTCTGGGCTCATGAAGTGAGGGGAGCAAGCTCCTAGCACCAGGCCATGTATGAAACCTAATACAGACTTTTGAGCACCAAAACTAACCTGAAACCAACCATAGACTGCTTCTTTTAGGACCCGTTCTAAAAGCCCATTCTTCCAACATATTCTTTTAAGGCATAAGCCACCACAACTCTAAAATTTATTCTTAAGAATTTAACATTTAGAGGTTTCTTTCCTTCATCTATTTTACTATTCTTATCTAGTTTTTTGAGCTGGTAAGGTTGCCTTATTCTGAAACAACTCAAAATTTTCTTTTCTTCCAAAAACTTTTAGTTTTCTAAGTTTTTGGAAACACACAGGCACTGACATCAATTTTTTCATCGACATCAGCAACCTGTCTTCACCGACATCAGTTATATTACCATCATCAGCAAATTTTTATAACCGACATCAGTTTTTTAACCGACGTCAGTCACTGTCAACATATTTTCTTCCAAAATAGCAAGCATAAAACCTAACTTTTTTACTGTCAAACATAACTTCTAGTTTTTTGATGTTGAAACATACAATTTTTAGAACCCATGCCTTTTTGTCTTGAATGGTTTTGATACATAGTCAAGCCAAATCTCTTATCGACCATGCAAGAAAACAACCACTTCCGCCTTTGCCTTTCATACCAAGTCACCTAATGGATTATATTTTAGACATTGAGCATACTCCAATCCAGCCAACCCCCGACCAACATCCAATTATTCCCAAAGGGGACCAAAACTTTGAGAGACTCCTTGAACACAATGTCAAGGCTCTCCAGCACTATCTCATGAGAAAGCAAACATGAGACCCTTCAGGTAACCTATTTATGGGATGCCAACCTCCTTGGTTGAAGTGGCAATGGTAACAACACCATCCACTACCCAACCCATAATCACTCAGGCTAGTGCCTTGACCAATAACCCAACCATGGCAAATGTCCAAGATTTGGCCTCTCCTTCCATTTTTGGACCTACCTCCATCAGGGTTTTTATACCCCCTCAACCACAAACAATTCAACCAAGTTCGTCACCTTTTCAGAACTTGGTTGTCTCTACCCCATACACTCTTGCACCCATAAATATAGGAGTGACTACCTACCCTTTTACCAATGCCACCATTCAACCACCTTTGGCGGTATCTAGTCAACTTGTGCCTTCTAACTTCATGGCACAAGCCCCCTTGGCCTCAACATCAGTCCCTATGACGAACTACCAATATGTTGCACCTATACAAATGCAACCAAGTACATCATACGCCCCTCCTAATACCTTCCAGGTACCTTAAAACCTAGGGGGTGCTCCTCCTACCAATCTGTCAGTAGATTTAATCAAGATGTTGATGGATAAGATGTCTAACCTCGAGACATCCATTTCTCGTTCAAGCAATGTTCTTTCATATGAACAAATATGCAACGAACCCATCCACCCTTTGGTGCCCATTAGACCATATCCTAACCTATGGGAACTCCCCAAATTTACTCATTTTTAGAGTAAAGAAGACCCACAACAACATTTACGAGTGTTTAGACATGCTTGTTACCTCATAGCTCATGATGATGCGTTACTACTACGCACATTCCCCATGTCACTTTCAGGGGCCGCCCTTGACTGATATAGTTCTATTCCCAGTCATTCTCTCTTTTCCTTCACTCAACTAGCCCAACTATTCCTTGACCACTTTTCAATCAACATCACTAAGAAGGTCTCCATTACAGACCTCTATTCTTTTAAAGAATTCAATGATGAATCAATAGCTGACTTCATTGCTCGTTGGAGAGGTTTGATCAACCAACTCTCCTTTTCTTTACCTCAAACTGAGCTCATTGAGCTCTTTTCAAGAGCATGTGCCAAACACATCTCTTCCACTTTACGGGTTCAAACATTCCGCACATTTGACGAAGCTTTCACAATGGCCCGAAAGCTTGAACTTTGCGTAGTTAAAGAGGATAAGGTCAAATTGCATAGTAACACAAAATCTAATGACCCTTCTTCTTCCAAACCTTCTTCTTCCCACTCCAAGTCTAAGGGATCAACGAACACTATGGTCCTTAGGCCATCATCTTCAATAATAACCAACCAATCTCAACCTTCCACATCATAATACTTCACAAGACAATTCCAACAACGGTACTTACAGCATCAATACACTCCAATAGGAGAATCATATGCTTCCGTCTTGGATAAACTAGTCAAGTAGGGGGTCCTCAATCTCCCTCAAATTTGACCACCTCAATTTGACCCCTCAAAATCCATCCCTACCTGGTACAGGGAAAATGACTTTTGCATTTATCATCGTGTCAAGGGTCATGACATAGACAATTGTAAAACCTTCAAAAACATCATTCGAGACATGTTGGACAAGGGAGATCTTGTTTTGGATAACCCAAATGTGTCGGCCAACCAAAACATGGATGTCTTTAGAAAACCATTCCCTAACCAGCCCCCCAGTCAGCATAACATTCAGACCATAGCCGATGACCTTCAAAAGTGTAATATACGCATGGTCAACATGGTTTCTAACCAACCTCTCCCATAGTCTAAAGAAATCTCTTCTCCTATTTGTCCATCACAGGTAGAAGAACTCTCTTCTCTTAGTTGTCCACCACAGGTAGAAGAACTCTCTTCTCTTACTTGTCTATCACAGGTAGAAGAGCCTTCTTCTCCTATTTTTCCATCACAGGTAGAAGAACTCTCTTCTCCTATTTGTCCATCACAGGTAGAAGAACTCTCTTATCTTATTTGTACACCTTAGGTAGAAGAACTCTCTTCTCCTACTTGTCTATCACAGGTAGAAGAGCCTTCTTCTCCTATTTGTCCATCACAGGTAGAAGAAATTTTTTCTCCTATTTGTCCATCACAGGTAGAAGAAATTTCTTCTCCTATTTGTTCACCTAAGGAAGAAGAGCCTTCTTCTCCTATTTGTCCTCTATCCAACCCCCTTTCACATGTGGGAGAGTCTATCTTGACCTCTCCCATATTGGAGGATGATTTGATGGTACCAACACTGGCTACCTCACCCTCATCCTTCTTATCATTAATAGGGGATCATACTTTCCATGCTACTCGACCACACACAAAAGCCATAACCATCCCATGCCTCTCAAACCTCACTCACTCACATGTGAAGGTAGACTTGAACCTCAACCCACACAATAGTAGTCATTGCACCATACCAAAGAAGGCTGCTAAACCATGTCAGAGAATTTCTCCCCCACCATCACCATTGCCCTCTATTTTGGGCCCACACCCATCCACCTTAATAGGAGTGCTTCCTACTCCAACACCTCACAGAGGCAAATTGCCTCCATTACTCTCTCAACCTAACAAAAACATACCTCCTCCAAAACATCCAACACCTCTCAACAACAACGTGTCATCTCCACATGTGGCCACACCACCAACTAAAAAGATGACATGACAAACTCCCCAAACAACTCCTAAAAAGAAGTTGTCAACCCCAACTGCAACAAGCACAAACCCATTAAGGGGTTCATATTCTTCGATGTTATGCCAATTGTTGCAGTCATCTAGCATCACTCTCCCGCCTATTAAACCATATCAACCTATTGGATCAAAATCATCTTGGTTCGATGACACAAAAATTTGCAGGTATCATCACACACCAGGGCATGATACTGAGCATTGTTGTGCCCTTAAGGCTATTATTCGCCAACACTTGAAAAAAGACACCCCTCACATTGAGGCTTCTTCTGACCACCTTTTCGACGAAACACTGACATCATCACATACCTCTGAAATATCTTCACCTAAATCGGGATCCCCATACAAGACTATGGTCCCTTTACCACCTTCCACTTTTTTTTTTGAAATGAACACTAGTCATGTGGCCACTAGGCCCCAAATAATGAAGAATAAAGGAAAAGACCAGATTTCTAAACCTTTGACATATCCAGTATTCATCAAGACCTCTCAACCAACACACCCCAAGATTTCTATCTTGGACATGTCTCAGCTGACATCACTAGGGGAAATTCCTCCTAGCCCCTCTAGTCCACATAACACTTGGCATAAGTGACTTGTTGACTACTTAACATATTCTATTATGCCTCCTAATCTCTCTAGCAATACACGATGAGCTTTTATCAAGAACACTGCTTGCTACACCATGCTAGGGGGACTTCTCTACAAATGAGGTCTTGACGGCCTCCTTATCCAATGCCAACAACATACTAACCGACTTCACGACCAACATCAACCAAAACATGCCTATAACAACGACCAACATGTGACCAATATGGAACGAAGTGAATGGGGAAAGTTTGCTCCTAATTGATTCGGACCTTACATCATAATGCACAAGCATGGATTAGGTACTTATCATTTGTCTTCTTTCGAAGGCCGGCCAAGACCTAAGCCTCTTAATGCCTTACATCTATGACCATTCTACTGCTAGTCAAGTAATCATTCACTTGACATTTAACTTGAGCTCATCCCTTGAGCAACCCCAATCATCCTAATTCCTATTCCTTTCAACCCTTTTTGTCAAGCATGAATGCTTTGTCCTAATACAAGGGAAACCCTCTACACCTCTATAGCCTAGTCCATGACAAAAGTCCAATAAAAAAAACAAACATAAACTAGGATGCCTATATTCCAAAGGTCATAAACTATACATGTGGACTGCTCCTTCGAAGGACAACTGCATCAACATCATTGCTGTAATTAATAAATTGCTCCCTTGAAGGATAGCTATCCACATAAATTCTAGCATACAAAGCACAATATAGACCACTCCCTCAAAGGATGGCTATGACCAAATTTTGCTACATACATAGCACCATCTAAAAAGCTTCTCATACCGATTAGCTTCAACAAGACCACATAATAAAACAACATCCCCAAGTGGACTTCCTACATTAATCAGTCTACAAACTATTAAGTCATGGACTTGTCTATAGTCATTCTAAGGGTCACCTATAAAAGGGGTAAGGTTATTCCTACAAAAAAAGGGTTACCCCATCCTCTCATATCACATAATCAAACCTATCACCCCAACATATTCAAGGGATTTTGAGCCCACTTAATGTCAAGTGATTCGAATACTTCTCTAACACAAACCTATGGTCAACGATGTAATGCATGAATGGGGCTTTTATTTGCAAAAACCTTATCTATGCTATCATTATAGTCTTTGTCAATGAAAGAGCAATGCACTTTTCACTTCTTACATCTTGGTCATATCCAACCAAACCAAACCAAACCTTTTTCAGACCACTAACACGACTTAGCCCATTCACAATAGTTTCTATGGAAAACAATACACATGGAAACTATCAACCACACACAACCAATGTTATAGAATACACCATCACACAATAAGGAAAAGGCTATAACATCATCTACAATTCATTTTTAGCATACACCATCACCAATATGGAAAATTTCTAGGGATGAAAGACCACATTACCAATGTTACAGAATACATCATCACAAAATATGGAAAAGGCTGTAACATCATCATATCTTCATCATTTCAAGCATGTACCATCACACATATGGGAAATGCTGACATCTCTAACCTAACCAACTATCAACCACTTGGACCCTTTTTTCAAACTACATTGGCCTGGGGCCCTTCAAATAGGGGCTATGTAGGCAACACTCAGATGACATGACGTCTCCTGGGGTTAGCTCGGCCACATCCATTTGTTCTTCTACTTGATGGACAAACCATTTCACCTTCAGCCATGACTTAACCTAGTCCAACCCACATCCATAACCGTGACTCCTTCCTCCCTTTTGGGGAGAATTACATTGGCCTGAGGCCCTTCAAACAAGGGCTATGTAGGTAGCACTCAGTTGACATGGCATCCTCTGAGTTTAGCTCGACCATTCCTTCATCCATCCATCTAATGGACCAACTATTTATACCAACCCAAAATCATGACCAACAACCTTGGAGATCGTGACTATCTCCTGAGACCATGACCATTTTCAAGACAACTTTGCCTTAGTTATTTTGATTGTATGTAGGCTAATTCATGAATAGTTAGCCAAATTGTCCACAACCCACATTACGACCCTCACATGTATTAGATCACGAGCAAGTTGATCCCCACTACTTGTGACATTTTTGTGTTTTCTAGGAGCACTTCTTAGGCCCAAGATACTTGGAACATGATGACCAATTGGAGCTACAGCTTGGATCGAATAACCCAATCAGCTACGACTAAATGCTAGGGATTGGTTATTTTGATTTTAGCACTCCTTGACCCTTGACTTGCGACAATATGACCTGACCATCACATGAAGTGGTAGACATGCAATCTCAACTTTTATAGCATTCACACTCAAACTTCACCATATCCATCCACTATCTATCAAATTGGCACCCAATATCTGGTTACCTTCCCTCGACTCCCACTTTGAGGGGGGAATACCTCATCATCATACTTGGGATAACCTACACTTATTTTTTGTCTTATAATTTGTCAGAATAACCAACAAGACAAGAAAAAAACTTCATCCCATACCTGGGGCATCTTACTCTTGTTTTTATCTTGCAGTTCGTCAGAACAACCAACAAAACAAAAAGGGGCAAATGTAGACACAAAAATTGTGTCTACTCCTTGGTCGGATCCCCCTTGGTCCCCGTGGTCCCTTACACATTTTATTAATTTAAAATAAATTACTTATTTTAAATTAATAACATCACCCTTGACCTCACCCTGACACCTCACCTAGGACACCTCACCCCTAAGACCATTTCCTACCCCATGACTCACCTTGAGACTAAGTCATCTTAATCATGACTCACCTAAGACTTATTCTCACCCCCTATTTATTCCCTAACCAACTCTCGTGCGTATTTAACCCAACATTTGACAATTCTCCAACAGACTATGCACTTGGCAGATGGAGAACGGGCTTCTGAGCCCTTTTACGCATTTTACACCTATTAACGTTGGTCAACTATCGGTCGATGCTGGTAGAACTGATGACATTGGTTACATAAACCAACTTCTCACATCGAGTGAGGGGCTCTTGGACTCTTGGAATCACTAGGACTCTTTCAATCATTCTTCTCTCTCACTCTTGGATGCGCACACTCTAAGACATCACCATGCATCAGACTTCAACCAACGCCCCCTTTGGCCATAGAGACTCTATGAAAATGACTCTAGATTAAATTAGAACATTACACAAAGTCTTCATCATTAAGCCATGATAGGTACAAGTGTTCAATACCTTGGTTCTTCATCTCACTAGAGCTAAGTATTTCTTCTGCCCTTTCATTTCAGTAATTTAAAATAACTTGGTAATTAGTTTCTATTTATCATTTCTAAATACTATCAATCAGACCAGACCTAACTTTAAACCAGACCTGACTTCTTCTAGGGAAAGGCTAAAAAGCCTTCCTCTCACCCTTACCCTTTTTGACAACCTATCATCTACCTTTGCGCTTCTGCAGGACTTATTCATCTCCCTACAACCCTGCACAGACCCAGACTCCTTCCAGACCCCTTTGTCGACCACAAACCCATCCAAAACCCATCCAAGGCTATTTCCCTGACCAACATCGACCACCACCTCTATCGACATCGACAGTATAACCGACGTCGACAACTTGAACAGCCGACGCCGGTAGAACTACCGACGTCGGTGACTGCAGTAGACCGACTACAAAGAAACAGGTACGCATTATCTAATTCCTCTTTGTTAGTCATTTGTCATTTCTTTATTTCTGACACTTTTACTTATAAATAGTGGACTGTCATCCCTCAAAGAAGTCTTTGCACTTCTGGGATCGAGCTTTGCTTGGTAGTCCACCATATCTGTCTCTAACATTTTTCTGTTTAAGTCTTATTCTTTTATAGGTGTCTTCCTCCATAGCCAAAGAGGAGCTCCTTCAATCATCTAGATATGGTGCACAACTTCATCCAGGTACATACAAACCCCTGACCATTAACTTTAGTTTCTTATTTCTTTTGAATATTAAATAGCAAAAACTCATAGAAACAACAATAATGCCTTCCTCAAAGGTTAAAAAATATAATTGACTATTTTTTAGTGATCTTAACTAATCCCATGTTAAAAAATAAGAATATACACTATATATTCACATAATAATTATCCCACATGCAAAAGAGCATGGAAAAAACAAAGCTTAAATGAAATATTTAAATAATTATGTAAAAGCTAACTTATTTTGGATGACATGTATGCAAGATGGGCACATGTGTATTTGGAAAAAATAACTAAGTCCTGATGATTGATTGTCAAAGCCATCACATGATATCCTAATTAGAAAATATAAATAGTGATAAATGAATAAAAGAAACTAACCTTATTAGTTGAAATGGTCCAACGGCCAAGAAAATTAACAATTAGATAAATGGATATAGTTTTGAGCCAATTCGCTAAATGTATCTTACCATAAAATGATCTTGTTTGAAAATTAAGAATTAACTAGGCAATTACAATATTAATCATATAAAGGATTGATGAGATAGGTTAAGTTACTACAAAGTACCAACATCGTTTATGTCGTAAGACAATTTTGTGACATAAATATATAGAATGTTGCTAACAAAAAGGAGGATCATTCTTCTTTAGATCATGAGGAGTATTCTATCCCTTCTCATTTTCAATAAAATTATTAATTTTATATAAATTAGACTCCTTACATTAGGATTTATTTTAGATATAACATGAAAACATAGAGAGATTTTCAACAATCACCATAATTTCATCACCTGAGTATGCTAAAAATCTACTCCTACAAGAGGACTTCTATTCTCACATAATTATGTTGAGTATGATACTGAGTTGGCATGTTATTATTTAATTTAACATTTTAATTTCTTGAGTTATCTGCATGTCCTATTTCCATGTTACACCATGTATCATTAGTCCTACCTCGTTCTTGATGTCATTCTTTCCCTAGATGAAGTATAGATTTGGTGGTGTCGAAAGCTACCTCATTGTCTTTCATATTCTTGAGTGTATGATGCCTTAGGTCAGTAAATGTAAAATTGAATTCTTTTCTCAATTTCCCACTATTTTTTTCTATTAAAATTTAGGCTTTTCTTATGAAAAGACAATTCAATTTAAGGAAAAATTTTACACATAGCAAAGTAAAATCTTGTTGTGGCAAGTGCGAGATCAACTGTAACTGTGATCTAAGTGCTTTATAATTTTAGCATTGAGTAACCATTGACCGAATGGTTTTTAAGCTAAGGACAAACCAAAAATCGAACCTAAAATAATCTTATTATGAATTAGAATGGTGTATCTCATTTTTTTCAAGTAAATCCTCAGTTTCGTGTTTGTACTAGTAAATAAGGATGAGGATGGTAAAGGACTCTTCTATTTCCATGTTTTATTTCTTATCCACTCGTTACATTTATCCTTTTTTAATGTGCTTTTACCAAGTCTAGTTGTCAGGGTGGGTGGTGCAAGCCTCACATTCTATAAATTCTTCAACAAAAAATTAATCTTTAGCATAAAGACCCAACAAAATGGCATTTTTGAAAGATTAAAATTGGTGCATCAGTCAAGTGGGGATATTTTGAATTGCAATGTTGTCTTTAAGATGCCAACATAACATTAATTTGGAATGGATTGTCCTTAAAACATAATTACCTTAACATTCTTTTTGGTTTTTCATGCCTATGGATGCTATGTAATAAAAAAATCGCCAAAAACATCATACCCTAGAAATGAACTAACTAATACTCCTCTTGAAAAGGCCAAAATGTCCAAAGAGAAAAAATAACTAATTTATTATATCAGGGTAAAAACTAATAAGGCTAATAACTCAAATGGATTGCCACATTGATTTATACAACTTTTTTTATTCCTAGTGATTGCTAATTACTCTGAGAAATATCAAGAACAAGTTCTTATATACAAGGTCATTGGTACTAAAAATGAAACTAAATTTTATCTAAGCCCTTTTTAATAATGTTATATTTTTTTTAAGAGAATGGCTTGTAATCTCTTTCCATATGGTGATAAATCAAATGGATTCAATGCTTTTCCTTTTTGAATTTTCTATTTTTTGGTTTTGGATTGTGTTTGGGATTTGATTCACCAAATAGACTGCACATTTTGGTTAGTTTTAATAGAAAGGAATTCAAATTTGAAGGCCAATTCCATCCCAAAGTTCATCTTTATGTTCACTAAGACATTGACCAGGATTACAAATGTCAAGAAGATTGTGCCCAGTAGGATCCTATATTTCTAGCTATCTAATTGCCTAACCAACATAGTCTAATTACCATTCCAATGCAAACTCACCAACATAGTCCAAATACCATACAAATGCAAATATTTTAAAAATGTGTAGAAGGAATTTACCTATATATAACTACATATATAAGTGTATAAATTAATTATTTTTCTTAAAGTAATTTCATGTATTTGAAGATGTTAATTAATGACTAAATTTTGTAGTTAGTGTAGACACCAATATTACATCACACACATGTGTGTAACTCCTTGTGTCAAAATCCCTTTTAGCCTCTTTTTAAATAATAAAAATTAGCCTCCCTAACCCATGATTTTACCCCTCACACATTTAATTAATTTAAAATACTTAATTAAGTTAATTAAAAACCCATTTTTTCCACCTTACCTGGCCACCTTGCGCTATGACTAACTCTCACTTGATGAGTCACCTCAAGACCTAGTCCCCTCATCCTAACTACCCAAGACTTATTCTCACTTCAAAAATTAATTCCTAATCAACTACCTCCTTCTTAATCTCTTATTTTTACCATTTTTTAATAAGTGCCACACTTGGCATGAAGAGCAATATAAAATAAGCCAATAAAAGTAAGCTTTACCTATTCTAGGGCCACCGATGTTAGTCAACCCACTGTCGACGTAAATGGGATCATTGACGTTGATGATATAAGCTAAATTGTAACCTATAGTTTAGGTTAGTAAAAATAAATAAAATTCATTCTTACTTGCATTCAAGCTCTTGGCATTCAATTTTTGATATTATAGCTTACTATCATCTTGTGTAAGTCAATCATGATCAGGAACTAAGCTCTTGAGGACCAACAACACCCACTTGTTCTCTTTGTTTAGGCCATCAGTTTAGACTACTTGATAGGGACCATCAATCTAGAAATTATCATTTAGTGACCACTATAGCTAAGTACATCACTTATTATGTAGGTCTTTTAAGTATTTACTTTGCTATCACTTCATCTCTACTATTCATTACTTTATACACTCCTAACTGAACCCTCGTGGGGGAGTTACAAAGTTTCCTTGCTTGCTTCCCCTTGACCTTACACACCAAACCTATGACTAAATGTACCCAAATGATACTCTCTCTTTCATAACTCTCCCCAACCTCCCAAACCAGATCAAAACTATTTCCCAGACCCATAAAAGCCTTTTACAAGCTCCTAGGAAATTATTGTCACTACCAACCTTGGCAGCCTAACTGACATTGGTCACCTTCACCACCAACCTTGACAGCATAATCGATATTGGTCACTCCCATATCAATATCGATGACTATGGATTCACTAACCTTTCCAAAACCTACCCAAACAAATTCTAAAATATAAACAAAATACACCACCTGCACCCTATCACTCTCTACTGCACTCAAGTTGTGAATAATGGTAACATTATTTCTTTTTCTCTTTCTTTAATTTATCTCTCTTTTAGTTATTTATTACTCTTTTATCTCTCAAAAGAGGACTACCATCTCTAAGGAAGTTTCACACTTCCTAGAACAAGCACGTAGCTTGGCAGCCCACTCATTTATCTACTAACAAATATTTTGTGGTAGTGATTTATTACTTGCA
The DNA here is from genome assembly GCA_037957365.1 of Torreya grandis. Taxonomy (NCBI): domain Eukaryota; kingdom Viridiplantae; phylum Streptophyta; class Pinopsida; order Cupressales; family Taxaceae; genus Torreya; species Torreya grandis. Next base: position 307,179 of record JARHVA010000353.1, on the reverse strand, counting down.
AATAGTCCTCCCTAGCCAAAAATGAGTGATCACAATGTCTAGAAATAGTGCACAAACCAATATGGGTTCATTCTAATCACTTATCCCTATCATTGTTTTCTATTTTTCTTTTAGACTTGAAATAGACAAAATTTAGTGAAACATTTCTAGCACGCCTGGTGGGACCCTAGAGTTTTCCTTGGGTTCATTTATTATTTTAAGCATTCATATAGGTGAACTATAGTGAAAATTTCATTTCTTGCACTTTCCTCTTTTATTCTCTCTTAAAATGAAAAATTCAACATTTTATTTTCTGTTTAAAAGCATTAAACTGAGATTTTCTTTCTTTTCTCTTTGCCTCTAAAAGCAATTTATCATTTTTTTCACAGGTTAAAAATAATCTCTTCTTTACTTCTTGTATACACATTAGGATAGTGAATTTCATTCTCTACTCCTATTTTCAATTTTTTTTGCATTCAAATCTAAACATTTCAGATTTGGGTTTAAAACTTACTACATTTCATTATTTTCTTGCTGCATATTAACTCACCTAGTTAATTACAAGCATTTTGAATAAATTGTCACATTCACACAAACAAACATTTAAACCTACCTAAAAAAAGCCCTATCAATATTTCATCACCTGGTGGATCACCTTAGCCTACCTAGTTATCCTATTTGGATTTCACCACCAAGGGGAGAACCCACTCCATTTTTTGGTGGAGTATAAACTCTAAAAAATGGTATATTTTGGCTAAGCAACCTGGATTAGCTCCAGGTCCATAAAGTGCAAAGAGCAAGCTCCTATAGCAAGCCATGTACTTGGTCTAACATAAATTTCCTCTTGAGAACTAAAACTAACCTAAAACTAGATCTATATTTCTTTCTAGCACCTTCAATAACCAAATTCTCTTGTTACTATCTGATTAGGGCATAAGCCAACATGAGACTAAAAATTAATCTCTAGGAATTATTAGTTGTTGGTTTTATGTTCTTTCTCTACTTTTCTATTGCCCTCTGTATTTTGGAGTTGGTAAGGATGTTTTCTTATTGATTCACAAAATCAATACTATTTCTAATACTTGGTTTGTATAACCTATTATCTCAAGTTTTTTGAGTGTTCTTCCTTCTTACACAGACCTCTTACATCTAATGTTTTACCTAGTTTCAACTTCTAGTTTTCTAAAACATCATATTTTCCATCTCCTAGGATATCGCAGTGATTGACATTGGTTAACTCTACTGACATCAAAATTTTTTACCTACCAACAATAGTTAATCCACTAATGTCAGCAAACTTTTTCTACCAACATTGGTTAAGTGACCGATGTCGATGACTATGTAATTTTCATCTACTTAAAATAGCAAGCTAAAATAACCCACTTACCTACACTCAAACCTAGTTTTTCCTTATTCTATCACTAATACAGGGTAGTAAGACTATTTATACTTCCTCTTGCATGGTATTGATGTGATGTCAAGCCAAAATTCTTGTTGATTATGCAAGCCAACAACCACTTCTACCTTCCCTTCTCACTTTTAATTCTGTCATGGAGCATACTCCTAGCCCTAACTAATTACCATTATGCTTGAGGGAGATCAAGTTTTCATTAAATTCCTTGATAGCAATGTGATAACCCTTCAGCATTACCTTACTATGAGCTAAACCAATAATTCTTTGGGTGACCCAACCTATGGTATACCAACCTCTCTAATAGAGATAACTTCAGTTTCTATTATCTCTACTATTTTCCCCATGGTTACCCAAACCACCACTTCGATGAGTAACCCAAATATAAATAATGTTCAAAGTTTAGCATCGCCAACTGCCCAATCCCACCTAAACCCTAGTATGACTTCCCTACTTTCACAACCAAAACTAGTTCAATCAAGTATTACCCCATTTTATAATTTAGTGGTACCTATTTTATTTACCCTCATTCCTATAATTACCCAAGTTATGACTCACCCTTCATCTAGTCTAACCATGCCAATAATCCAACCTGTAATAAAAACAACCAACCAAAGCATAGTCTCTAACCCAATAGGATAAACCCCTTTTATTTTTGCACCCTAGCCTATGACTCATTATCCTTATGTTTCCCTCTACTTCCCCAAGTTATGTCATATGCTCCCTCTACTTCCTATCTGGTTCCTTATAATTTAGGAGGTATCCCCCAAACTAATCCCCCTCTAGACCTCATTAAGATGATGATGGACAAGATGTCTAATCTAGAGACATCTATTTCTGGTTCAAAGAATGTGTTATCTTATGATCAGATATGCAATGAACCCATCGATCTTTTTGTTCCTATTCTCCTTTATCCAAGCCAATGAGAACTCCCTAAATTTACTTGTTTCTAGAGTAAAGAGGACCCACAATAGCACTTTCAATAATTTAGACATGCTTATTATTTAATAGGGCACGATGATGCGTTACTACTTCATACTTTCCCTATGTCTTTTTTAGGTGTTGCCTTAGATTGGTATAGATCTATACCTCAACACTTCCTTTTCTCATTTATCCTAATTGCAAAAATATTCTTAGACCATTTCTCTATTAACATTTCTAAAAAGGTTTCTATAATAGACCTTTATTCTATCAGACAATTTGATGATGAGTCTATTGTAAATTTTGTCACTTGTTGGAGAAGCTTGATCAATCAACTCTCCTTCTCCTTACCCCAACCTAATCTTATTGAGCTCTTCTCAAGGGCATGTGTTAAGCACATCTCATCCACACTCTAGGTACAAAATTTATGGACATTTGATGAGGCTTTTAAAATGGCATGAAAACTTAAGATTCATGTTATAGATGAAAGTAAAGTCAAGTTACATAGTAAGAATCACAATTCCAAATCAAAAGACTCCTCCTCTAAAACTTCTCCTTCTAACCAAACATATAAAGGCTCCACCAATGTGGTGGTTGTTAAGTCATCCTCTTCCACAAAAATAAACCAATCAAATTCCTTGACTTCCCAAAATATGACCAAGAAATTCTAACAACGGTATGAACAAAGATAAAACACTCTCATTAGGGAGTTATACAAATCCATTTTGGAAAAACTATAAGAATAAGGTGTCATAACCCATCCTTAAATCAAACATCTTATATAATTTAACCCTTCATGTCCTATCCCAACTTGGTCTAAGGAAGATGAGTTTTGTAGTTACCATCAAGTTCAAGGCCATAATTCTAATAGCTATAAGACACTCAAGAATATTATTCAAGACATGATTGATAGAGGTGATCTCATCTTCGATAATCCTAATGCACCATCTAATCAAAGTATGTATGTGTTCAAACACCCTTTTCCTAACCATTCACCCTATCAAAATATTGTTCAGACCATAACTAACTCAGGTGATCATAATATCCATATGGTTAATATGGTTTTTCCTTTACCTCTAGTTCCACCTCCCCTTTAACAAGAGATACCCATTTCATTGACTCCTCCCCCATAGTCAATGGCATTTGTTTTGCCTATTCTTCCTCCTCAAGTAGAAGAACCTATTTCACCCATTCTACTCCCTCATGAGGAAGATCCTCCTTTACCACTTATTTTTCCATATAAAGAGCATGTAATGCCAATTAATTTTGCACCAATATTACCTATCCTCTTACCACTTGAAGACCACACCCTACCCATTCCTCAACCACATGTTGAAGGGAACAACATTCATGTAGTATACCCTCTTGAGGAAACTTCTTCACCTACCTCTCCCCCATCTATAGAGAGTAGTACCCCATCCACTCCACCTTTACATTTAGAGGAGTTAGTATTATCTACTCCTATAATAGATGAGAGACCTATTATGTCTACTCTAATTGTACCATTCTTACCCCTTCTTTTACCTATGGAGGATCATACTTTACCTATGCCTCACCCACATGTTAAAGGAGCCATAATACCTATGCTTTACCCTCTTGAGGAACCTACTTCACCTACCTCTCCTCCACCCATGGCAGACCATGTCTCTTTTGTCTTTGTCGAAGAGGACCCCATTATGATTCTTTCTCATCTTTGGCCCAAAGTAGAAAAAACCAATAATTTCCCTCTTTCCCAAACACCTCAACCTTCTAAAGACACAAGCATAAGGCCTGTCAACTTCATCTAAACCCTTCTTATGTTTGGCGAAAAGTCTAGAATTTATTGACTCCATGAAGCTAGATCATGCAGTATTTTGGGATTGACTTAAAACTCCTTATCCAACACAATGAATGTCAGCTTTTATCGCCAACCCTCTCACTACCCTTTACCCCAAGGTCATTGAAAAAGCTAGAGATTCTTCACCAAAATCACTTGAATTTTAGCCATCTATGTCAGAATCCTTACCCTCAAAGGATATACCACATTAAAGTAGATTAGGCCCTTAGGCATATGCCTCATCTCTAATTTAATTCATTGATAGATGAAATTAGATTTAACTCCTGAACCAAAATTTAGAGTTTCATGCCCTAAATTATAGAAAAATTTTAATCTTCTTAGATCTCACCGATCCCTTCTTTAACCCTTAATTTTACCATCCATTTTGGGACCACAACCCTCTACTTTAGTTGGCATATTACCAACCCAAGAAAAATAAAAGGCTAAGTTACCTCCACTCCTGCCTATGCCATTTAGTAGGCCTTTCACATCTGACACTAATAAATTAAAAAAAACATGTAACTCCATTATCACCAAACAAAGCACCACATAAAATTACCTTTTCAACATTGAAACACAAGAAGGTGTCCACTCCTATTAGCACAACAAGTATGAGCCCACTTGCAGGCTCTCAAAGATTTTTCCTATGTTAGTTATTGTAATATTTCTTAATAAATCTTCCTCCCATTAATCCTTATAGTCCTCTTAGAATGAAGACATCTTGGTTTAATGATACACAAGTGTTTTTATATCATCGTTCACCTGAACATGATACTAAGAGTTATAAATCCTTCACAATAGTCATTTAACAACACTTTGATGTCAACACTCTCTTCAATAATACTCCCATTAGCCTTCTTGTTATTCCACCTTTATCATCCATAGTGCCTCCTACTATTCCACCTAATTTAAACCTAAAGATGTGGTTATAACCCCTTTACCACCTCCTTCACCTACATTTTAGATCAACACAATTAATGTGGCCACACAGTCACAAAATCAAAAAGATAAAGCTAAGGAAAAGGTCACTGATCTTTGGGCTCATCCCTTCACTAAAGACAATCCTCCTCATAATCCTAATATTTCCATCTTAGGCATTCCTAAAACAACATCTTCAGATGTTATTCAAAGCTCAATGATGAAACAAATTCACCAAACTCTTATGAAAATGTCTTTATATGAGTTAATCCAAAACTCATCCCAACACCGTCAAGATTTTATTAGTGCATTTCAAGAAATTGAGGTATAATCAAATGATACCCAACCTATTGTAACTTTGGTTAGCTCCTTTAATCCCATCTCCCTGATTTCTTTCAGTGATTCAAAAAATCCACTTCAACACCCTGAAGATTAGGATTCTGCCCTTTTTATTATCACATATATTGATAAAATCATGTCAAGATAGTCATGATTGATGGGGGAGATAGTATTAATATTATTTACACCCATCCTACAAATAGCTAGCCCTTCCTGATAATTGCATGTCTCAAACTGACCTGGTACTCTACTCTTTTAGTGATACCATAGCTACTATGGTGGGCACTATTGTCTTACATATCTATGTAGGTCCCCACACTATTCCCGAGCTCTTATATGTTGTGGGAGGAGAGTTATTATATAACATACTACTTGGATGACCTTGGATATGTGCTATGGCATGTGTACCCTCAACTTTGCACCACAATGTCAAGTTTGAACATGATGGACAAGTACATGTTATACCTACTAACCCACCTCTGTTTAAAACATGTAACATGACTTATAGTCCCAATTATGTTCTCATTCCATTGAAAACATCATCTTACCTACATGAAAATTTTGAATCTTCCATAAGCTCTACTCCCTTAGCTATAAAGATACCAACAACACAAATTCATGACAAGGATCCCATGGAGGAGACTTTTCAATGTTTCTCACTTGATGAATATCATTTGTTAACAATCAACTTGTTATATACTCCACAAGAGTATGGAAGGATTCACATGTACCTAAATTATGATCTTCACACTGGGATGGTCATCCCTTATGGGATCCCTAACCTTCAAACTAATTTCACATATGGGGGAATTGATCAAGCTCCCATTGTAAACAATCCATCTTCTTTGCCACAACCATTTACCTGTGACTTCTCTTTCCAAAGTAACCTTAGATTTTATCACACCTATCTCTATAGGTGTACCTAGAAAGGATTTAGTTTTGGTCATTATGAATAAGGTGTCTATATGCCTATTGAATATCCCACTAGTCAAACCATTTAAAATGCCAAAAAGAGGCATGGAGTGGGATATGATGAACCAACTAAACTCATTAAAACTTCCCATATACCAATTATTGAAGAACTAGTCTCTCCTTCTCCACCATCACCTACTAAATCAGAGGTATCTTTACCTCCTCATTTTTTTTTTCCATAAATGTCATCCATTTGGAGCCTCTCACCTAGCACCAGGGTAAGGAAACAAGGTCCCTTCCTCTCATTCATCTTGAAATAATTGATGAAGACTCTCTCACTATCAACACTCTTTAATGTCAGGATGATGATACAATTCTCACCTACATGGGTGTGGATGATTCTTATATCCAACAGTCACTCCCATCTGAAACACAAGCTATGTTAAATGAATCAACCATTGACATAAATCTACCCTCTCATGATAACCCTCACATCCTCAAGATTGGTCAATCTTTGGATCCCTCTAAACAAGTTGATTATGCCACATTTCTTAATAACCATAATAAATTTTTCACTTGGTCTTATAATGACATGCTTAGTATTGACCCCTTTATCATCACCCATAAAATTGTCACCAATCAAGATGCTAAAATTGTTAAGTAAAAGCTTCACAAGATACATCCTCATATTTCTCTCCTTGTCAAAGAAGAGCTTTCTATCAACTTTATCCAACCCATCGACTACATAAAATGGATTTATAATATTGTTCCTATCACAAAAGTGATTGAGGGAATTCATATTTGCACTGAATATCATGATTTAAACCTCACTTGTCCAAAATATGACTTCCCATTACCAAGTATCATCTAGCTTATTAATCTAACAACTAGCCATGAGATGCTATCACTTATTGATGGGTTCTCTAGATATAATCAAATCCTATTCACTCTTGAGGATCAACATAAGATAATCTTCATTACCCCATGGGGAACTTGCTGCTATCGGGTCATGCCTTGTGGCCTAAAGAACACTAGTGTGACATACTAATGGGCTATGACCTACATTTTTCATGATCTCCTACACAAAATCATGGAAGATTACATGGATGACTTAATTAAAAAGTCTAAACTTCATCAATACTACTTGAAAATTCTTAAAACCATATTTAGTCATCTCCTCCAATATAATGTTCAACTAAAACCAAAGAAATGTGTCTTTAGAGTTCTTTTTGATAAACTTTTAGGTTTTATCATTTCTCTCTATGGTATTGAAGTTGATCCTGCTAAGGTTAGATAAATCCTAGAGATGCCTCCACCTACTAATATCAAACAACTTTGTAGCCTACAAGGCAAACTTCAATCAATCCACTGATTCATCTCCTAATCATCAGATCATTGCCAACCCTTTCACCATCTCCTCAAAAAGGATGTCTCCTTCCATTGGAATATAGATTGCTAGGAATATTTTGATGCACTTAAACAATATCTCCATTCTCCACCAATTCTTATTCAACCTAAGGAAAATCAGAATTTATACCTATACATCTCTGTAATAGACCATTCTTTAGGTGCTATGATTGCATATTGAGATGACTAACATCAAGAGCAGGCGGTTTACTACATAATCCACACACTTATTGATTATGAGACTCAATATACCCATACTAGAAAACTTTGCTTTGCGTTGGTATTTTTCACCTCCAAACTTCTCCATTATCTCTTAAATCACAAAACTTATGTGGTCACCCATACCGATCCCCTCAAATACATGCATTTCAAGCCATATCACAACCAATGTATAACACAGTGGCTCATAATTCTTACCAAATTCAACTTAGAATTCATTCAACAAAAGTATATTAAGGGGAAAATAATCATTGACCAATTAGGTACTACCCCTTTACCTGACAATCAACCTTCAAACCTCAAATTCCTTGATGAATACATCATAATGCTTTCCATCGATTACATCTCCTATCAAATTATGATGTTCTTTGATAGATCTAAATGTCAATATAACGAGGGTGTAGGGGTCATTATTATTCCTCTAGATGGTGAATCTATGCCTTTGTTATTTAAACTAGATTTTGAATGCACTAACAATATGGCCAAATATAAGGCTTTAATATTAGGACTTCAAATAACTCTCTTCTTGGGTATTAAATCCATAACCATTTTTGGTGATTCTCAGCTAGTGGTTAACTAGGCTAATGGTTCCTACCTTGTAAAAAATAAATTCTACAGTGGTATAAACATCATGTAGATATGCTATTGGGATCATTTGACTATTATCTCTTACAAACTATTCCTTGATCTACAAACAAGTTTGTTGACATGATGGCTTTACTTGCTTCACACATATCCTTTTCATCCTCTTCCTTGAGAATCTATGTCACCATGCATTGCTTAACATTACCATCTTATGTATTAGATAACATCCTCTTTATTATAAATATAACATCCAACCCACATGACTTATGGTACAAACAACTCATGGATTATCTTTCCTTCTCTATTACCCCTTCTGATATCTCCAATAATCGGAGACATGCCTTCATAAAATATGCCACTTATTACACTATACTACGGGGACTTCTCTACAAGTGAGGTTTTGATGGTCTTTTTTTTAGATACCTCACTAGTACTAAGACTCCCTTCACCATCAAAGAAGTCCATGATGGGATTTTTGGTTGGAATTTCAATGGTCACACAATTGCCAAGCATATTCTTTGACTTGGTTATTATTGGCCCACACTTCATCAAGACTGTGCTGATTACATTTAGTGTTGTGTCAAATGTTAAAAACATGCTAACTATTGGCTGAATATTTTGTCGATCAACGTACTGATAAACAAAATAGGTCTGATCATCCAAAGTAGGAAGATTGGTCAGCCAAATGTGTAGGTTTACCACATCAAAAGGGGACTAATCTCTCCTCTCATTAAGGGGAGGTTTCTTATATATATATATATATATATATATATATAATAATAATACTCAAAGGTAGGATAAACCATCCATCTCTCTTTTTTTAGAGATGATGCATGAAAATCAAAGGAGAAATCTTAGGGATAAGGATAGAAAGCACTCCTCTTCTTTCAAAAAAACTATTCAGCAAACCACAAGAATCTTCCTGGTAGTAATTGCAAAATGTAACCAAGGACGTAGTAACTAGCAAATTGAGATGTAGCACAAAGTCTCCACCTAAATTTCCCAAGAGTGAGATACGAAAGACAATGAGGGCACAAAGTCATCCCAAGGTCCTTTACACATAAACAAAAAGAAAACACATTAAAGGCAATTATGGGGGCACAAAGTCTCTCCACAGTTGACTTTAGGACACCTTCTTGACTACTTTCACTAATTCTGCTTATTAAATTAAAGGAATAGAAAATATATTAAGGAAAAAGACATAAGAATAGTTTCCCAAAACAACAAAGATATCATTGCACAAAGTCTAAAAAGTCACTTGCTTTCTTATTCTAATAACAAAATATGATCAACAATCTAAGCTCAAAGTCTCAATAATGCCTTTCAATTTGGGCAAAGTTTTGTTTCTAATAATTAGAGAGAGAGAGAGAGAGAGAGATCTCCCTAAAACAATAAAAGAGAGTCCCTTATATAGCCTCTTCAAGAAGGACTTGGGAATAGTAACACATCATGTTACATTGAATTTTGTTAAGAAGACATGCTAGAATTTAGGGGCATTTATCCATTTGCTTTTCTCAATGTAGAAAAATGGGTCACACTAATGAATGTTTGTGTCTTTCAATGTCCACCTAGTGATTTGCTTCTAGAAACATATCTAATGCATAAATGTTTCTGGTCCTTCTTCATCATTCATCCTTTTCTAGTTATTTGAATTGGGTCCTAGATTTAATTTGATGCTTTGTTCCTTAGTCACTTTCTACTAGTCTTTAGCAATTGACACATGGCACATTCCACTACTAAATAGGTGAACACACGTGGCAAATTTTGTGAGACTCTGAGAAATGTTTATTAATAGAGGCTTTTAAACCTATTAGAAACTTAGAATTGCGAGTGTAGACACTTGTCACTTTTTGAAGAGTTATAACAGAAAAGGTGGCAGCTTTCGCTTGTCTCTTGAGAATCTTGTGGAGGATGACACTTAGCAGTATCCACTATGACTTTGACAAAGGACACATGGTAGCATAGTAGGTTTTCTTCTTCTTCAAACTTTTATTTTAGAGAAAAAATTTGAAGGAATTATTTTAGACAATTTGTCTAAAGGAATTGTCTCTTTGTAACTTTTTTTGGGGGAACTTTTCTGAAGGAAATCCCTTTGCTCTTTTGGCCTTTGAATTGGTCCATTTTCCCCCTTCCTGCCCTCCACAAGGGCTATTTGAAATCTAAATTAGCCTTTCAAGTTTTTTCAATGGTTCACTTCAGCTTTTGAGTGTCCTCCAAAAGGGTTGTTTTTCCCTTGGAAATTTGCCTTAGTCAATTTTATGTGAATCTCAAATTGTGACACGTGGTAGCATCCACTATGAAATAGGTGAGGACACATGGTGGCTTCCACTAAACTTGTAAAATATTTAGATGCCTTTTGAGTGTTTTGTGTAAGATGACACTTGGCAACTTCTGCTACATTTTGGAAACACTATAGAACCATGTGGGACTCATTTTGGATTCATGCAGATGATGCCACTTGGCATGTTCTGCTTAACTTACAAAAGACATGTTGCAACATCTACTACTCTTAGAAATAAAGTGAAATGAGGCTCAAAATATGACACTTGGTAGCATCTGCTAAGTTCTGTTAGGTTTTTGTTTCCTTCTTTAGTCACTTTCACCATGGAAATTCCCTTCGTAAGGGCACTTGTGTCTTTGATGCTTGGGGCACTCCTTTGAACTTATCGCTTGAACCGACTGATTGAACCAACTTTGGTTCAATGGTTTAATGGTTCATTCCCTTATTTCTATTGACCACTTGAACCAAGATTCTTTGAAACAAGCCTCGTTAAACCCGTTGAACCTTGAACATGTTGAACCTTTTAAACCTTGAACTAGTCCTGAAAATGACTAAGTGTCATAAACTTGTTCTTTTGATTAAACCTTTTTATAGAAACCTTTGAACTTGTTGAACCATTAGTCCTTTGACTGAAAAAGCTTAAATAATTCCCAATTTTGAAATCTTAGGACATTTTTTTGAAATGGGAAGAGATATTTTGGTCTTATAAGACCAAAATAGCTTATATGTTGTCCTAAAAATGAGTGACATTTTTTGGGTGCAACACTAACCTCCACATTCTAAGTCATAAATTATAAGTTGCCAAAGACTTTTGTCCCTTTTCCCAATGGGGCTTAGATCTAATCTGGGAGATTAACCCTCATTCATCCCTCCATCATCATTTTATCATTACTACCACTAAATACTTTACCAAGTGGGTTGAAGGTATCCCTCTCATCTTTACTAAAGCTGACAAATTTTTTAACTTCATCAACCATCACATCATCTATCATTTTGGTGTTCATAAAATTATAATAGATAATGGCAAATATTTCAAAAAAAAGATTGTTCAAAGTCTTTGTGATACATTTGGAATCAAATTAAGCTTCTCATCACCATACTATCCACAAGAAAATGGACAGGCAAAAGCTTCTAAAAAAATTGACCAAAACTCTCATGAAGGTAGTCAATGATGTGGGCAAGGATTAGCACACACACATTCCTTTTAATTTATGGGTTTATCACACTAGCATTCGAACCCCTACGGGTGCTACACCTTTTTCCTTGGTATATGGGATGGAGGTTATTTTGCCTCTTGAAGTCTAGATTCCTTCTCTTTGCATTTCTCTACAAGACATACTTACTAATGATGAATTTCACCAAGAACATTTATCTCAAATTGAATTACTTGATGAGCACCATCTCATAGCCCTCAACCACCTCCAAATCTATCAAGAGCATATCAAACGTGCTTATAAAAAAAACCTCAAAGAGTGAGATTTCAATATAGGAGATCTCATCTTAAAAGAAAATAAAAATGTGATGAACATGGATAAAATAAAATGGGGTAAGTTTTATCCTAATTGGCTTGTACCTTATATCATAACTCACATGTATGGCTCAGGAACTTATCACTTGTCTTCTCTTAAAGGAAGGCCAAAACCTGGGCCTTTAAATTCCTTACACTTATGACCATTATTTTGTTAAACAAACATTGCTTCACCTCATGTTTAACTCGAGCTCATCCCTTGATCATCCCTATTACATTCATTTCCCTTCCTCTTCATCCTTACTCCTATACACTTAGTTAACTTATGCAGTGGTATGGTTTTTCCCTCAAAGTGGAAAACTCCTAAGCTCTATAGTCTTGTCCATGACTAAAAGAATAAAAAAAAGAGAAAAAAACAAAAAAAAGGGATATGTGACAAGTTATAAACTCTTAGGTCATGCTTCTCAATGTAGACTGCTCCCTCAAAGGATAGCTATGTAACTTCTCTTTGCTACTATCAATAGACTGCTCCTTTGAAGGACAAATATTTAAATTTAAAAATGAATGCTTAGACCACTCCCTTGAAAGATTGCTAAGTCAAGATTTGTTCTTATAGGGAAGTACAAATAAAAAGGCTTCTCACATTGATCAACTTTATATGACCTTAACCCATATAAAATCCCATTGTATGCTTCCCACATTGATCAGCTTACACACACACAAATAAGAAGCTTTAAGTCATGGACTTGCCTATAGTAACTCTCGAGTCACCCAAAAAAAGGGCATATCAACCCCACTTTGTAGGTTATGCTACCCAAACATTTTCCCTCATTTTATCCTTTTTTCCCTCATACTCTTTCAAGGGACTGTGAAACTCACTTAAAATAAGGTAAGCACAACACTTCTCTAACAAACACAATGGTTCAAAGATATAAGGTAGGAAAGAGGCTCATTTTCTTGAACCTATTTATGTTTTAATTACTATCTTTGTTGATGCATAAGCATTCTGCCTCTTTATTTTCCCATCCACATCACATGTCAATCTCTCTATTGAGATGAAGAACAATGTCATACCAACACTATCAAAGCCTACTCAATTTATTTTATGCATACACCATCACAAATATGAAAAAAATCTAAAATAAACTAACATAACTAATTTATTCATTTTAAGCATACACCATCAAAAAATATAAAAAATGCTAAGATGAAAATAACAAACCAACTATGCATATACCATCACATATATGGGAAAGGCTAATCTAACTCAACTAACATGATCAATATTAACATCAAAATTAACATAGCATTAAATAATCATCATCTATATCATCATCATCTACATCAATATCCTCATCAAAATCACAAATAAATAAACATCTCATTTATATATAAGATCAATAACATGTCCATCAATACGCCATCATAATATCATCTCTCTCTCAAAATATACATCTCACATATTCAGCTCATAGGCTAGTGTACATATAACAAATATAGTAAAAAATGACAAAATTTAGCACTCAAGATCATTAAAGATCTCCATGTGGTCATGATGAAGCAGTGTCATCACCACTCTCAGTCCATCTACGTCTATGTGAGCTAGAAGCTATGGCACATGACACAGATCTCTCCTACTCCCTAAACTTGAAATACCATTAAATCTATGGAAACTCTTTGATGGCCCTCTCATAGTAGGAAATATCATCCAAGGTAGTAGTATATCTCACTAGAGATATAGTCTGTGGAGGTCTCATAGCACTTAATGATGGCCCAGTTTGTACTAGTCCCTATGGTGGAGGAGGAGGAGCACCCTGACCTACTACTCTCAAGTTATCCCTCTCCCCTGGCATTGTAGTCACCTAACCCTATAAAACTCTAACCTGGCCTTGTGATGCTACAACCTAGCCCTATAGTACCCCAACATAGCCCTACAATGTCACCACCTATCCTTGTAAGGCTAATACCTATGCCTATATTATATCTCTAGCATGTACTACTACATCTCATGCTTGTATGGTTACATCCCTCTCTCTCACCAACCCCTATAAATCTAGTGGTGGCCTCTTGACCTCTACCATGGGATGTAAACCTACCCACCAATCTATATATGCCACCGTGCACCCTAGATCCCCAACACTTGACCCTATTGGTAGCTCCTCAAAATCTAGCCCATTTGTCTCTTGGGGAAATGGTAGGGATGGCTCTATGTCATCCCTCCTATATCAAGGCAAGGTAGTTGGTATATCTTATAATACATCAAATTTCCTCATGACCCATGTCATGAGTACCATCTCCAACTCACTAGCTGATCTCCCCCTGACCCATAGTGAGCTCTACAAACCAACAAGCTACTATGCCTATTCTCTAACAATTAGGTCTGTTAAGTAATGTCTCCACAAAATATCTACAAGGATCAAACCCTCAATCATGCACCTATAATAGGTAATATCACACACTACACCATCCACTCAGGTTTGTGCCATGCCCTCTCTCTACAATCTAAAACTAACCCTGAAGCTGACTAGAATCATGGTAGGTAATCTCGATGGTCATGTCACCATGATGTGCTCATATGCCCAATAATGTAGTAGATAACCAACACACAAACTATATCACCATCATAGTCTTAAACCCCATAGCTCTATGTATAACTATGCTAAAAATACTAGACCCCATGTAAAAATAGTCCACTACTCAACCATTTGTTCAATCACACCTATAAATGTAATTAGAAATATTCTACCATCTACATTTGGTAATGCTTACACAATGATCCTAATCATCATCAAGATGCTCAGTCAATGCCACTCCTCATCGGCCATATATAGTGGCTCATAGGCAAAACTCATAGAATGATAAGTCACATCACTAACATGCTCACCATAAAATGCCACCATGTGGATATCGTGCTCCTCTCTTGATAATGCAAATAGCTCCTCACCCTAGAGGGGTAGCTGTAAAATCCTATAGACATCCTCTTGGGTCACTGTCAACTCTTTGATCAAAAAATGGAAGGTGTTGGTGGTGTGATCCCACCTCTCAATCAATGCTATCATAATTATAACATCTTAGGTAACTTTAAAATATCATTTCACTCCTCCTAACCCCACATCTACCATGTGATCCCACTCATCTGGAGTGACATTCATCCTCATACACATTTAAGCCTCAGTAGATAATATCATAATGTTAGTTTTATCCTCACTTGTATCCATACACACACAACTCAAGTCATGTGCTTTCTAATATATCCTACCACCACCTTTTTCCCTTCTGTTTGGGAGAACTACATTGGTTTGAGGCCCTAAACTAGGATATGTAGGTATCACTCAACTGACATGGGGTATTTTGAGGTTAGCTCAACCATATACCCACCTAACTAACTACCCTACTCTTTTCTCTCTACCCTAGGCTTCATTCCCCCCCTCTCTCTCTCTCTCTCTTTACCTTAGGATTTAC
This sequence comes from Torreya grandis, assembly GCA_037957365.1. NCBI lineage: Eukaryota > Viridiplantae > Streptophyta > Pinopsida > Cupressales > Taxaceae > Torreya > Torreya grandis. The sequence goes on along the minus strand of JARHVA010000353.1, from coordinate 291,461 downwards.
TACCTCTTCTCTCTCTCCACCTTAGGCCTACCTACCTATCAAAACTCTAGGCCTCACAACCTATATAAGCACTAGGCCTCTTGACCTATCTCAACCTAAATTTTTATCCATTTCCCCTAACACACCTTTTAACTATACCTTAGATCTTTTCCTAAGCTCTAGGAGAACTACATTGGCTTAATACCCTAACCTAAGCTATGTAGGTAGCACTCATTTGACACAAGGTCTTTTGAGGCTATCTCAACCATTAGGCTAGTTGACTACTTCCACTAGGGATCTAAATTAACCCTTTCTCTCATTTTACTAGTTATTCATAGTCATCGATGTCAACTTTAATGCTGATGTCAATAGATACCTACCAACCTTAATTTCATGATGGTTGATGTTGGTGAACCTCATTGACTGGTTTAGCCCTAAGGAAAAATGAATCAAACTTAAAACTATAATTTTAACCTAAAAAAATACCCCAAATTCCCCCTAACTTATCCTAAAACTACCCTACCCTATTTTATGCCCCTCTACTAACATTTTCTATACCCCCACCTCTAAATTATCCTAAAAACTTCAAATAACCCAATCAAGTTTTGAAATAACTAGTAGAGGATCTTACCTCATCTCTATGTCTCCTTTAGGTTGGCATAACTAGCTCTTGTGGTGTTGTACCTCCCATTGGGTCCTCTCCTTGCTCTACCATCTCAGTCACTCTCACATCTCTATTTTTTTCTCTAATCAAGAGTTGCCAATGAGTTTGGTCAACTGCTAATCCCCCTTTTATCAGGTTTGGTTAGCCACCAACCTCAGTATTCTTGACCTAATCTACTGACATTAGTGTTTATGCCTACCAACATTGGCAATGTTTCCCTAATGTACTGATATCAAGACTATTTATTACTAATATCAGTAATATCACTGATGTCAGCACCATTATAATAATGTTTTCCCTAAAAAAATAGCCCCATGTTTTTAGACTTTACCCATACTTTGGGGTAATTTAAAGATCAAGCATATCTCCCCAACCATGATAAACACCATTGGATATCACTTAAATATTCATCCATGATGACTTTGCTTGGAGATCACAAATATCTCCTCACTCATTGACCCTTTTACACCAACCTTGTAATACTTGTCTTAATCGCTTATGCTATTCTACTATAGTTGGCTATTGTGCACATGCATGTATATTAAGTGTTTTAGATGGAAACCAAGCTCATCTTATCACATCTAACCCTTTCGTGTTTCCTAAGGGCACTTCCTACCTTGGATACTTGGGACACATCGACCATTGGGGCTATAACTTTGATTATTTTGACCTATCAACTATCACTTACAAGCTGTGCTTTGGTTATTTCTATCTGGGTCCTCCTCAACCTTGCCTATTCTTGACTTTGTTGAATATATCTCATAGTAGTATATGCATATGAAGTGATACTCAATTCTCCACCACTCACCCAATTACCTTTTTATCAAACTAGTAATTGATTCCAGTTTCTCCTCTATTGATTCCCATTTTGAGGGGGGATACACCATCCAATACTTGGAGCATCTAAATCCTATTTTTTTCTTAGAAAATTTTCAATAAAAATTACAAGACAAAATAGGAAAATGTAGATACTAAAATTGTGTTTCACACACGTGTGTAGTTCCCTATGTCAAAACCCCTTTTAGCCTATTTTTCAATAATAATAATTAGCCTCCCTAACCCATGATTTTACCCCTCACAAATTTAATTAATTTAAAATACTTAATTAAGTTAATTAAAAACCCCTTTTTGACACCTTACCTAGCCACCTCACCCTATGAGTAATTCTCACCTAATGAGTCACCTCAAGACCTAGCCCCCTCATCCTAACTACCCAAGACTTATTCTCACTTCAAAACTAAATTCCTAATCAACTACCTCCTTCTTAACCTCTTATTTTTACCATTTTATAATGGGTGCCACACTTGGCACAAATAACAATATAAAATAGGCCAAAAATAGTAAGCTTTACCTATTCTAGGGTAGCTAATGTCAATGATATAAGACAAACTCCAACCTGAAGTTTAGGTAAAAAAAAATCAATAAAATTCATTCTTACTTGCATTCAATCTCTCAACATTCAATTTTTAATATCCTAGCTTACTATCATCTTGCATAAGTTAATCATGATTAGGAACTAAGCTCTTGAGGACCAACATCACCCGCTTGTTCTCTGTTTTTAGACCATCAATTTAGACTACTTGATAAGGACCATCAATTTGGAACTTATCATTTAGTGAACACTATAGCTAAGTACATCACTTATTATATAGGTCTTTTAAGTATTTACTTTTCTATCACTTCATATCTACTATTCATTACTTTATACACTTCTGACCGAACCCCCATGAGGGAGTTACAAAGTTTCCTTGCTTATTTGCCCTTGACCTGACACACCAAACCTATGACTAGATATACCCAAACCATAATCTCTCTCTAAACTCTTAGACTTAATCAAAACCATTTCCTAGACCTAAAAAATCCTTCTATAAGATCTTACACAATTATTTCCCCTATCAACCTTGGTAGCCTAATTGACATCGGTCACCTTCACCACTGACCTTGATAGTATAGCTAATATCAATCACTCCCCTACTGATGTTGGTGACTATGGATTCCCTAACCTTTCCAAAACCTACCCAAACAACTTATAAAATATAAACAAAATACACTACCTGTACCTTATCACTCTCTATTGTACTTAGGTTGTGAATAACAGCAACATTATTTCTCTTTCTCTCTCTCTCTCTTTACTTTACCTCTCTTTTAGTTATTTATTACTCTTTTATCTCTCAAAAGTGGACTGTCATCTTTAAGGAAGTTTCACACTTCCTAGAACAAGCATGTAGCTTGGCAGCCCTCTCATTTATCTGGTAACAAACATTTTGTGGTAGTGCTTTCTTACTTGCATGTAGTCTTCCCCAGCCAAAGAGGAGTGCTAAAAACATTTGGATATGGTGCACAAACCAATCTGGGTTCAATCTAATCACTTATCCCTATCATTCTTTTCTATTTTTCCTTTAGACTTGAAATAGATAAAATTTAGCAAAATAGTCAGAACACAATAATAAATATGATGCAACCATAATGATTATTTATTGGAGATAAATATGATGTAGCCATAATGATTCCCTATTGGAGATAATTAAAATTTATAGAAAGGACAAGATGCAAGAATTTTATGTGCCCCTACATAAATATACCATAATTTTATGTGCACCTACATAAATATACATAAAATGTTTCAGAAAAAATCACCTTTTACATTGGATCAATGGAAGGAGGAGCTATAAATATATCAACTATTACAAACCAACATTTTCAAGAAGTCATGATTCTACCATAATTACTTACAGAAGAAGAGATGAGAGTGACAAATAAATTAATGATGTGATAACCTTATGAAAAAATAAAATGAAGATAATATACAAATGATTTAAAAAATAAAATTAAGATAATATAAAAATAAATAAGACAATAAAAAAGAAAAAAATCAATAAATTGGAGCATTTCTAAAAATTATTAAGACAATAAAAAAGCAAAAAAATAATTAACTAAAGTGTTTTTAGACATTTTGAATAGGCAAATGGACCCACTTAATCATATGGTTAAGCAAATTATTTTTTATTTTAATTAATATATTTGATAAAATAGTAAATAATTTTTTTTAGAGTTCTTACAAGGCCCTTTTTAAACCCAAATTTCTCCAAATGAAAGGTATGGTCAAACGGTATAGGGTATGACACAAGGAATATGATAAGATGGTAATTGGATATGATTTTAAGAGGGTTATCCCTAAGTGGTAAGGTAAGGTAAATCATAGGGTATGAAACAAAAACAAGAGGAATGGAAAATGATAATGGCAAGGTAAATGGCAAATGGAAAAGGCAAGGCATATGTTTTTGGCCAAGGTATATGGAAAAGGTAAATGTTTTTGGCCAAGGTGAATGTTTCTATTGTTCTTGTTGATGTGGATATGCATGTCCTGATCAACATATGATACAACAAAAATAATTAGTAAACATGTGAATTGTTAGTGCATACCTCTTCTGAATAGTTGTTATATCAAGAACCTACTATAGATTTGGATTCTAATAATGTTGTTGTGATCGTCATTGGTCATTGATTCAGTTTTCTTCAAACTTTGAGACAAGTTATCTTTGTAGCCTCTATAAAAGAAAGTGTGGCTAAGGATGGTAAATATAGATAAATAATGGATGATAGGTTTGATTTGTCAACACAAAGGTAGATGATAATATAATGTATAATGGTTGGAAAATAAATTAAGATTGAGGTTTTTAGGCACACATAATGTTACTAATTTTAGATTTGATATAATTTTGATTATCATGGGGCTCAAGACTTTTGAATATGCTCTCGATAGGACCACCAAATTTTTATATTATTTAGTCTTAAGATTAGATACCATCTTATTATATTGTAGATTGGTAGTTATAATTATTTCATCTTTGATAATGTCTTCATTAAGTAGTCTTGATTGTCCCCTAGTGCCTCCGATAAGGTTTCACTAAATAATATTGATTTTTGACATTGATTATCTTCTAGTGCCTCTGAAAAGGTTTCACTAGGAGAGTGTTCTTCTTCTACATGAATGTGTTCTTGGTCCCCTTGATATTTTACAAATGATATATCACCATATATGTAGTTCAATAAGGTGTGATTTTATCAATCCCAATTGACATTTTTGGGAGGTGGAAGTTCAATATAATGGCCAGTTTGGTTGGTGTTAATGGCTTATGGAATGATAATGAAATAGATAGAGGCAAAAAAATATTCATAGAATATACTAGGATAATTTGTGTCAAAGCTAAGGTAATCATCCTAAAAACTATGAAAGAATCACAAATATATTCAAACTAGTCTACAAGGCATGCATAACCAATATTATAACAATCACAAATGTATTTTGATTATGAAACTGAGTCTAACTCAAGGGACTTTGAATCTGATGTTGAGATTGATGTTGATTCTACTTCTGATATTAAATCTAATGTTGGTTCAAGAGTATAATCTGAATCTAATTCTAGTTCTTCATCTAGAGTGGATGTTACTATAATGATGTTTTGTTGAATGTTTGGTATTGGATAAGTAATAATTTGTGATGGCATAATAGACTCCATAGATATTGGTTTATTAGAGTGAAACTCCTTAATGATGGGAAAAAGGTCAATATACAAATCCACAAGACTAGCTTGACAAAGGGAGGCTCTTTAAAAATAGGACAATGGTCAAGATAATGATTTGCCCAAAGGCAGTTATAATCATTAAGAAGTGACTCATAAAAGATTAGATTTTTAGAGTGAGACTCCTCGACAATGGATATAGTATAAAAAGTGATTCATCATAGGTTGACTTATCTAAAATAGGTGTTTTAATAAAAACATCATGGATTGGTTGGTTCTCTTGGCCTTAGTTTACAAGTAGTTGTAAAATACTAGTTTTGAACACATCCTTGTCTTTGAATGATCAGATTCGTTAGAGAGGTATTGATTGGATAAATTATGGTTTAATGATTAGTATGGGTTTTCTAAAGTGAGGGATAGTTGGCAATGTATGATAGATGGTTTGTGGTTGGATAATGGTAGGCTTAACAAAGGATAGTTTATGGCCTAAGATGGTAACTGTGACCCGTCAAGTTATGATTTCACAACCTTGTTGGGATAACAAGCTACCATATATGGAAGGGCCTAAAATAGTAATGATAGGGCATTATGAAGCTTGGTTGTTCACAAAATCCAAATGATGAGGTCCTAAAATAGAAATGGTATGGAATTTTAAAGCTTAGTTGTTATCACAACCCGAAGGATGAAGTCTTGGAATGGTAATGGTAGGGTATTAAAAAGCTTGGTTACTTGCATAAGCTAAAGGATGAGGGCCTAGTATAGAAATGGTAGGGAATTGTGAATCTTGGTTGCTTACATAAGCTAAAGAATGAGGCCTTGGTATGTTAATCCTTAGATGTTTTGGATCTTGGTTTCTCTCACAATCTAAAGGAGGGTTAATGATATAGGTGGGGGATCAAATTCCATGAGCAGTAAGATGGAGAACATCATATGTTAATTAGACTAAATAATATACAACCAAATATGATGCTTGGATTTATTCCCTAGATTGATTATTACAAAGAGGATAAGGATATGTCTCACAAATCACTTTTTCACCATAGGAGTCTCAAATAAGGCCAATTTTTGCAGCCATTATATCATAACTTGGATTTTACATGACTCAATTACAAGTGTAATGAGACATATCCAACTCAATGATGAACATCTTACAAAATATCTAGATTTATACAAACTCTTAAAAATGATGTCCAAAAGGATAAATAGTCCAAAAATTGTCTAACTTGGTCAAAAGGTGGAGTTGTATCTCCAAAATGGTCTCTACTAAAACTTGGTCTAAAATAGTTTAATGTCATATGTCTAATGTTAAATGTCTTACACAAATGGTCAAGTGGCTGAATAGAAATTGGCATACCAAACTCTAGGTTCAAAGTATTTCAAACAAGTCTAATCTAAGAAAAAAAAAGTTTCTAGGTATTTTGTCCAAACATGGCACAAAATATGGGCTCAAAATAGGCATATCCTAGGTCTTTTGGAAAAGGCACAAAATCTAGAATTTAAAAACAAGGTATGAGATTTAATCTAACAAATCTAAAACACTTTGGCATAAACTAGGCATTTAAAATCAAACATGAACTTGGAAAATTAGCATAAGGCATGGAATAAAAGGCACATGGAAGATAAACTATTTCTCCCAAATAAAAGAACAAACAACAATTTTCAAATTGGGTAAAGAATAAACCTAAGTTTCACAACCTAAAAGAGAAATATGAATGCCTAGGCCCAAATTACATAAGGCATAGGAAAAAATCAATAAATATTTGAATTTGAACTTGTCAAGGCTAATTAAAAACTCAACTTAGTAAAACTAGGCTATTGAAATAAATAATAAGCTAGATAAAATTGAACGACATAATGACACTAGGTATAGATCCAAAAGGCACATGTGGCTTTGGTTTTAGATTCATAATTTGACACAAGGAAAACAAGTTAATGAAATTATTTGAGTAGCATAATGATGTTTCATTCTCTAAAGATGTAATCAATGGTTGGTTTAAAAATTCCAAGGCACAAAAATTCAAAATGATTTGGGCAACATAACGTTACCCTTTCAATCAAGTGACACACACACAAAAATTTGTTAAAAGACTAAGGAAAAGGCATGTGATAAAAATGGATAGCATAATGCCTCCTTAAACAAAAGAGTGACGTATAAAAAAAAAATCATTTTAACATGACATAACAAACAAAATAGATAGTTTAGACTCAAAAACCATGAAATAAAGGATAAAATGACATAAATACCTAAGTGTAATGTCCTAGATCCTAAAACTAATAAGGTTTCATAATAATGCCAAATTTTGTCAATATACTCACTCTTGGGAGGTTATAAGTGTTAATCCAAAAATAAAATCACACGAAAATTAGGGTTTTTATGCCCCCTCTTCTCCCAAGAGTTTGTACTATGACATGAAACTTTAGGTTACTCACCCTACATCAATAGTATGTTTATGACAAGTGGGGTTGTTCTAAACTATCAAATTTTGTGCATTTTTAGATGGTCCCAAGTATGGATAACATAAGATATTCTCACATCATTTATATTCACATCAACTAGCTTATTGTGAAAAGGTCTTATCCTTTTCATAACCACTACATCCATTATTTGCTCAATTTAGTGCAATGTTTGAGTTGCCCCTACGGTCTGAGGTAGTCTCTTACTAATGAAACTTGTTTAACCACTCAAAAAAGCATCTCAATAAGTCAACCTCAATTTATATACCCCACCATGGAGTGGGGTTAAAATGATGTTGGGAGATGAATTCTTGGGTCAATGCTTCCTTAGAGAACCCATGAGGAGATGATGAACTCCCACTCATAAGCCAAAATGCATAAAAACAAAAGATAAGTGAAAAGACTTTAATGTCACATTTGGATCACCCAAACCATATATATTTGGGCAGGGTATTAACTATGTTATTTTCATTCTTTAGATTAAAGTGGTAAAGGCAAAGAATGAACACTTTTAGCACCAGAGTTCCCTAAAGGGGATGGGGGAGAGCATACATGCATCAATCATTTTGATAAAATAAACAACTTCAATAAATAAGCAATGAAAATGAAACTCCTAAGATAATTTATATAATGTGAGAGTTCATTTTAATCAAAAAAATGAGATGTGTTGCGAGTTTAAGCCCCTTGGCACTTGTTGAAAAACTTGCAAAACTTTGAAAACATCTAAGGCACAAAAATGAATTAGGTTCATTTTAGACACCAAAGATAAAGTGTGCAAGATGTAACCATATTCAAATTTGTCCTTTTTCACCTTAGGACTTGTAATTGTTAGAGGGTTTTTTCCTACTTAGAATCCCAAAAGTGAGTGATAAAACAAGATTTCAAAATTTTCTCTTATGTTTCTCTTTTTTTCTATCTCAAAGATTGATGTATATACACACAAGGATTGATGTTGGTCTATAGAAATTAACTTCAATCAATTCAAAAGGATCGACACTAGTTAATATTGATTGACATTGGTTTCATAAAAATCATAAAATAACATGAAATATGGTTTTCATAGAAAGATGGTTAGAAAGATGAGCATAAAATCAACAAATAATAGTAGATACTACAATTAAATGGTCAACTAAATGATATTCAAACCCTTAAACATAGAAAAAACAAAAAAACATAAGAAAAACTTGTTAAACACATTTATTTTATGCTCTATTCTACACATAGGGGTTGATGTCAGTCTTAGGTAGATCAATGTCAATTTTGGTAAGATCAACAATAGTTCTGTCAGGATTGATGTTCGTCTCTATGTAAACTGTGTGTCACTAAAAAAATAGAATACAAGAAAAACAAATGTAAAACTTAAATTTTGAAGATTCTTAGGCACTCTATCAAAACTAAGAGCTACATATTAATCCCCTTACTTTTATGGGATGCTTGATGGCCCACTTAGTGTGTCATTTATGAACATAAGAATCCAATAAGGGAGGTTAGTATAGTGTTAGTTCAAGCAATAAAAACTCAAATAAACACACTAACACTTACTCTCCTATCCTAGATACTAGGGGGGAACTTGTAACAAAGACAAAATGAAAGCACAACTAAAACATAAAAGACACAAATCCTTTACCTTCCTTGGTAGCTCCAAATACTTTATTGAGTGGTTTACTTGGCTTGTGCATCAAGAAGTCTTTGGCAAATGAAGCTTGTTAGTGATCCAGGGGATTTCCCACTAAAGATTCCAATCAATTAATAAAAGGGATGATGTGGAAATTATATAAGTGATTTTATTTTTAATCTCTTTATTAAATTAGTTAATTATTAGTATTATGGATGCAGGTGTGGCATTATCCAACCAATAATACCACACCTCCACCTATAATGTTTATAACTAATTTTGTTAAAATTGACACCAAAGTTATATATTTTAGTATATTTATTATTTATTAATAAATATTCTATTAAGATGTTTTAATTATATCTTCATTTTTGGTACCTTCACATGGTTATGGCAAGAAATTAAATGCTTTATTAAGATGAAGTATTTACTACACATGTCATATGAGTTTATTTGTCTTAGTGCCTTTATACTTAACTTGATTTATCAAGTCTTAAATTGTACAGGATTAAGGCATTGAGCTTGGATGTAAATAGGTTTATCAAAGCCCATGTTTATCTATTGTGTGGTAGTTTAAAACCACATGAGAAACATGGTGAGTAAATGGTGGCTTACATCTGACATAAATAACATATATGTTGATGAATATTATATCCATATATATGGCATTAATTACAATATTTAATCTTTGGCATTAAATACACTTGATTCTAATGATAAACTCTCATGCCAAGCTCCATCTTGGTGCCAAACTTCTATCTTGGCATTGAACTTCATAAATTAGCTATTTTATTTAAATCATTTTGCATGCTTTGTTGGTAGCTTGCATGAGTTTATGACAATGCATCTTACTTAACATCTGGGTGGTGTGTGGTTAATTACATGGCATTGAATATGAAAATATATATATATATATATATATATATATATATATATATATATATTGGCATTGTAAAAATAAAACTAACATGTTTCTTTGACAAATGTCATCAAAAATGCAATGCATGTTTTTAAATACAACTCGGTGGCATGAAAATCTTTGACAAAGGTGTTTTACATTATCAACTTGTAATGGATTGCTATTTAATGATGGCATAGATCAACTTTGGTGATAATATATTGCAATTATCCAAGGCTAGGTCCATGTGTAGATTGCCAATGTTGTTAAACTCCATTTTTTGGATTTGGTTTTGTTAACCAATGGTTACTGAGTAGAACCAAATATAGATAGTAGGAAATACCAAAAAACTAATGCCATGCTATTGAAACAAGAAAAATCCAAATTCAGGGAAATTGTTAGTGCCATGCTAAGGAAATTTGTTAATACCCAACCAATGCAAGTAGAGTTGAGAAATATATAGACTTGTAGGTGGTTTTGAATAAATGGGAGGATTTTGTAGAGAAATATTGATTTGCATAGAGGGAATTTTTAGATAGAGACTAACTGGGTTACAGAGGCAACAAGAACCTCTATTAGATTATAAAGGTTTATTTTGTGTTGCATAGACAAATATCTAGTATGAAAGTGTATTATTTTCACTTAAGGAGATTTTTGTAATCATTCTCAAATATTTTTTAATAAGATTGAAACACTCATAGAGTGGACCTAGGGACATAGCCATTTGGTGAACCCTGTAAACAAATCTTTTGTGTCATTTTTTTAATTTCCTCTTTGCGATCAGAAATCCTTTCAATTTTCTTTATTAAATTATGATAGTTTTATAAATTAATTTTTTAGATTTATTAAAAGGGAAATTGATAATTAAATATCCATTTTATTTCAATCCAAGTAGATTGTAAAAGTCTTTATAACTTGGATTTTTAGATCAATTTGGTATTAGAGCCTATGATCGAGGCCATTTAACACATTGTCTAGCAATTATAATAGTCTTGTATGTTAACCAAGTCTCAATCAAGACATTGTGAATGGGAAATAGTAGAGTTTGATCCTAAAATTGGTGCAAGATGACAAGCCAACAATCAAGTATGGGAGTAGATATGTCAAAGGTAGAATTCTAGCATGCTTTCTCAACATGAGAAACATGATTGAGGAAATGTATGAGGAACATAAAAAGGAGAAATCAAAGGAAGATAAATCTAAAGGAGAATAATTTCCTCTTTCACCTTCCAAGAAAGCCTCTTCCTTTGTAGATGGTAAAACTAACCCACACTTGAAAGTAGATGTTAAATTTGATTTTCTAGTCTATAATGGTGAGTTGAGTACATAAAAATTGGATAACTAGGCCAAGCAGATTGAGATATATTGTAAGATTCAAAATATTATCAGTGAGGAAGCCAAGATTTAGTTGGATACTCTTCATATGAGTGTCATAATACTCATCTGGTGGGAGAGTAAGATTTAGGAGGATCTCAAGCAATATGGTAACATAATATCCTCCTAAAATGATTTTGTTTCTTAATTGAGAAAATAATTTTATCCTTTGGGTTATATGCAATAAGCTACTATGGATTCATAGACTTTAAGACATAATAAAGGTCAGAGTGTGTAGGATTATACTCAAGAGTTTAGAAAGAAGGCATTAATTTTAGGCATTCCTCTGTATAGTTTAGAAACATTTCTTAAGTATATTGGAGGTTTACATATCTATTTGAGACATATTATTCTCATGTTTAATCCTTATAACCTTGAAAAAGTTTGTGTAAAATCTACCCATATGGAAGCTAGGGGTAAGATGACCAAGGAAGGATATGGAAATAAATCTCACAAGCTAGTTTTTAACAAAGGTAAAGGTAAAGGAAAGTGTAAGGGTAAGTATACTTACACTGTTAAGAAAGAGGAATGAAAAACTTTTTGTAATCATTTCAAGAAGAATCATGATGAGGCTATGTGTTGGAAACTCCATCCATAACTCAAGCCAAAGAGGTTTTGCAATAAAAAGGAAAAAAAGGCTAATGCTGTGATCCAACAAGACCTGGGATCAGATTTTGGTGAAAGAGCAAAGTTGACTACCATGGGTCTACAAAGTTCAACTTCTTCCTCTTCTAACACTAATTTTTTTTTTATTTCTTCATCTTTTAAAACTAAATCTAAGCATGTTGAAAGAAAAATAAATCAGATTTTCCACATAAGATTTATATCTAAGCATACTAAAATAAATACTCTTTTTGATAGTGGATCATAAGATAATCTTATTTTTGAAGAGCTTGTTAAAAATTTAGAACTCAAAACTAAACCAAATCCAAAACCATATCCTTTAGGATGGATGTGTGATGATGCAAAATTTTAGGTCACAAAAACATGCACCTTGAGGTTTGCTATTACTTATAAATTTATTGATGAAGTAGAGCTAGATGTATTTTTTTTGGATATTTGTGGAATTGTTCTGGGAAGTCCTTACTTATATGATACAAAGGTAATATTTTATAAATAAGATAAAAAATATGTGATTGTAAAGGATGGGATTGAATACATAGTAAGATCCCATCGTGTTAATGTTAATTCGACACTTGTTTCTACATGACAAATGATAAGACTTGTAAAATCAAGTAAGAGATTTGTTCTCATGATTGTAATAGCCAAGGATAATGAAAAATCCAAAGCCTTATATGGTTGTGATCCTAAACATAAATTTGAAATAGAAAAGATTATTCTAATTACAATGGTGTTTTTTAGGAGCCATAAGATTTACCTCCTAAGAGGGAAATTCAACATGAGATTCAATTGTAGTAGGATGCCTCTCTCCCCAATATTGGCATTTATATGTTGTTAGTAATAGAGAATGAAGAAATAAAGAATTAAGTGATGGAGTTACTTGAGAAAGGAGTCATTTGGCCAAGTACCTCTCCATGTGGTTCACCTATTGTCTTGGTACCAAAGAAGGATTGTAAATGGCAAATGTGCATGGACTTTTGAAATTTAAATAAAATCACATTTAAAAACCATTACCCTCTTCCTTGTATTGATTATTTGTTAGATTACTTGAAAAATGCAAAATATTTTACTAAATTAGATTTTAGAAGTGGTTATCACCAAGTAAGAATAAGTGATGGTGATAGTTGGAAAACCACTTTTAAAACTAAGCAAGGTATTTTTGAGTGGCTTGTTATTCCCTTTGGGATTTGTAATGCACCTACCACATTTATGCGGGTTATGAAAGATGTGTTAAGACCATTTCTAGATGATTTTGTAATTGTGTAGTTGGATGACATTTTAATCTTTAGTAACACATGGGAAGATCATCTTAAACACATCATGAAAGTCTTAGATACTTTTCAAAAGGAGAAACTATTTTTAAATATGTCAAAATGTGAATTTGTAGAAACACCTTTGGTTTACATAGGCTATGTTATATGGAATGGTTCACTAAAAATAGACCTTGTAAAAGTTTCAGCCATAGTCAATTAGCCAATGCCTAATAATGAAACTAAAGTTATAATTTTTCTTAGAGCAGTTCAATTCTAGAGAAAATTTATTGTTAACTTCTATTATATTGCATCTCCTTTACATGATTTAACAAGTGTTAATCAGGTCTTTCAATGGGGAGGAAATCATGAAAAAATAATAATATCCTAAAAGAAAAGATAAGTATGGCCCCAATTCCTGCATTTCCTGATTTATGGCAATCTTTTGAGATAGAAATCAATGTTAGTGGGTATGAAATGGGGGCAGTGTTAATGCAAAACTAAAAACTAGTGTGTTTTCATTAGAAAACCTTTACAAGTATGATTAAAAATCATCCTAATTATGATAAAGAGTTGTATTCTTTGGTGTAGAGTGTGAAAAAGTGGAAACACTATTTGATGGGTAAAGAGATATTCATCCATATATATCATCAACCTTTTTAGTACCTTCAATCATAATCATGACACTTGTGATGGATGGGATTTTTTCAATAGTTTCATCTTGTTATAAGGTATAAAAAGGGAACACATAATAAGGTCGTAGATATGCTTTCTAGACCTCCTATTGTAGTATCTACTATTCTACAACATAGTCTTTTTGTTAATGAAATCTATAAGGAATAATATGTTAAAGATGTTGATTTTAAGGATGTCTATGAAGATATGATAAATGGTAAATAAATAGAAGCATTTTAATATCATGTGCATAACAAAATGTTATATCATCTTGGAAAAATATGTTTTCCACAAGATGAAAGAGTCCACATGATTATATAATCTCACACTTCTCTTGTTTTAGGTCATTTTGGCATTGAAAAATAGTTGAACAGTTACAAAGATAATGCTATTGGCCCTATATGATAGAAAATGTATCTAAATATATTAAAGGTTGTATTGTTTATTCAACAAGTAAACCTATTAAGTGTAAGTTAGGATTGTATACACCTCTTCCTATTCCTAACCATCCTTGGGAAAGTATTTGTATAGAATTTTGTAGGAGGTTTATCTATGTCATGAAGAAAACATGATTATCTATATGTGTTTATGGATAGGTTCAAAAAAATGTGTATTTTGGTTCCTTATAGTAAATAGGTTACAAACAAGGATACTACACATTTATTCTTCAAGAATGATTGGATCCATTTTGGGTTACCTAATTCTATTATATCTAATCATGATGCTCAATTTTTTGGTGAGTTCTAGTTAGCTTTGTGGGACTTGATGGATACTAAACTAAATAAAAACACAACCTTTCATCCACAAACTGATGGAAAAATAGAAGTGGTCAACCAAATAGTGGTACATCTACTCAGGGGGCATGTAATAAACATCCTAAATTATGGGATGAACATTTATATTATGTGAAAAAATATTATAGCCATGCTTTACATTATTCTACTTTAAAGTATCCTTTTCAGACTTATTTTGGTTATTTTCTTAAATCTCGTTTGGACTTCTTTTTTGAAAAGGAATCTAACTCAGTGGTGAATGGAAATAGTGATGTTGAGAAGGCTAAAACATTCATTCAGAGGATTCATATGATTCAAAAAGATATTCACGAATAGTTAGATAAGAGCCAAGCTAAATATAGAGGTCGGCATGATAAACATGGTGTTGATCATCAATTCAAAGTGGATGATCAGGTTTGGCTTCACATCAACAAAGAAAGATTGAAAGGTGAAGGTAAAAAATTAAAACCAATTAAATATTGTCCTTTTAGGATTTTGAAAAAGATTGGTACAAATGCTTTCTAATTGGATTTGCCTTGTTATATACAGATTTATTCAATGATTAATTTGGAAAACTTGAAATTGTATGAACCTCCTATGATCATGGATCAAGATGAGGGTATTCAAATTCCTATTGTTGATGATTTTTCTCCTGAGTCTCTTCATGAGTTGCAGGAAGATGTTATTATTGATAGGAAAACCTAAACTACGTGAAGGGGTGATACATAATATATTTGTGTTGGTTTGAAAGGGATGCATCTGAATAAGATAAAATGGATAGAAATTAGAAAAGTGAGGGAAAATACCCTCACCTAGTTGATAATTAAATCAACTTTGGGAGGTCCAAAATTTCTCAATGGGGAGGAATGTTCCAGGGGATTTCCCACTAAAGATTTTGATCAATTAATTATAAGGATGATGTGGAAATTATATAAGTGATTTTATTTTTAATCTCTTTATTAAATTAATTATTTATTATTATGGATGCAAATGTGGAATTATCTATGCAATAATGCCACACTTCCACCTGTAATGTTTATAAATAATTTTGTTAAAATTTACACCAAATATATATATATATATATATATATATATATATATATATATATATATTAATACATTTATTATTTATTAATAAATATATTTTAATATATCTTCTATTAAGATGTTTTAATTGTGTCTTCATTTATAGTACCTTCACATGGTTATGGCAAGTAATTGTATGTTTTATTAAGACCAATTATAAACATGGCATTTGAGTTTACTTATCTTAGCACCTTCATGCATAACCCGATTTATCAAGTCTTAACTTGCATAGGATTAAGACATTGAGATTGGGTATAAACATGTTTATCAAAGCCCACATTTATCTATTGTGTAGCAATTAACAACCACATGGATAACATGGTGATTAAATGGTGGCTTACATCTGGCACAAATAACATAAATGGCAGTGAATCTTATATCAATATATATGACATTGATTGCTATATTTAATCTTTGATGCTAAAATTAAAGCATAACCAGATCATGGCATTGAATTAATAATCCACTTGATGTCAATGCTAAAATCTCATGCCAACCTCCATCTTGGTGCCAAACTTCTATCTTGGCGTTGAACTTCACAAATCAGCTATTTTATTAAAAGTGTGTTACATGCTTTGTTGGTAGCTTACATGAGTTTATGACAATGCATCTTACTTGGAATCTAGGTAGCATGTGTTTAATTACATGGCATTGAGAATATATATATATATATATATATATATATATATATATATATATATATATATATATATATCTTGGAATTGTAAAAGTACAACTAACACATTTATTTGATAGATGTCATGAAAAATGCAATGCATGTTTTTAAATATAGCTTAGTGGCATGGAAAGCTCTAGGAAAGTCATTTTACATTATCAACTTGTAATAGATTTCTATTTAATGATGGTGTGGATTAGTTGGCACTAATCCAATGCCATTATCCATGCCTAGCTCTACGTGTAGACTTCCAATGATGTTGAACTCCATTTTTTGGATTTGGTTTTGTTTACCAATGGTTGCCAAGTAGAATGGAATACAAATAATAGTAAATGCCAAAAATCCAATGCCATGCTATTGAAACAAGAAAAATCCCAATTCATGGAAATTGTTAGTCCCTTACTAAGGAAATTTGTTAATGCCTAGATAATACAAGTAGCATTGAGAAATATATATACCTGAAGGTGGTTTTATAGAAATGGGAGGATTTGGTAGAGAAGCATTGCTTTGCATAGAGGAAATTTGTAGATAGAGAATATCTGGGTTACAGAGGTAGCAAGAACCTCTAGTAGATTATAGAGGTTTATTTTGTGTTTCATAAATAGATATATGGTATGAAAGTGTATTATTTTTACTAAGAGATATTTTTTAATCAATCTCGAAGAGTTTTTAATAATATTGGAACACTCATAGAGTGGACCCAGGGATGTAGCCATTTGGTGAACCCCACAAACAAATATTTTGTGTCATTTTTTAATTTTCCTCTTTGTGATTAGAAATAATTTTAATTTCCTTCATTAAATTATGGAGGTTATATAAATTATTTTTTTGGATTGATTAAAATGGAAATTGGAAATTGAAAATTAAATGTTCCATTTTATTTCAATCCAAGCAGACTGTAAAAGTTTTTATAACTTGGATTTTTGGATTAGTTGGCTCCTTCTATCCTTAAAACCATTGGTTTTGATGTGGATTGTAATTAATTTGGATAAATATTTTAGCATTATAACACTATTTCAATGTTTTTCTCTCTCCATTTGGATTATAAGAACTTATAAATGAAGAGGCATGGCCTTGTATTTATAGCCTAAGGACTTAACTCTCACCCAAGGTGAGTTAGGGTTGAGTTAAGGTTTAAAATGGGTTAAAACCTAACCTAGATGAGTCAAATATAACCCCATTAGAGTTAATTGTTGTTAATTAATTATTATTTTCAATTACTAAGAATGGATCTCAAAATTAGATATTTTAGGATATTTTCAAAGAGTTTGACAACTCATAAAGGCAATGATGAAAGGCTAAGATATCTTAAATTTTTTAATTTATTTTTTTAGATATTCATTAATTACACATGGATAATTAAAATAGGCATTTAATTTGGTTTAACTTGTTAATTAACTCTGATTGGTATTTTATATCTTTCAAGATTTGATATTTGTTCATGTGACCCACTTAATAGGTCCATAAGCCAAATTGATAGTTGTGATGTCGAAAGGTGATTAGGAATGAATCTGTGAGAGATTATTATTGCATATGATATGATAACCAAATTAGGGATGCATTAATGTGATTTTGAGCTTTGAAGAATGGGGCATAATAAAATTTGGGATGTTTAATGATTCTTAGGCTTAATTTGTAATGGTTGGTAGGAATTGGTTTGAAGTTTGATTGAAAGCTAGTTGTGGCTAGTTATAGGTGTCTACAACATCTACTTATAAAAATGAAGATCTAAGAGTATAATTAATTTTATAACCTATATTTTAATCCTAGATAAGTCAAGTATACCTTCTCAAATTTGGGATAGCATGAAACTATCTTTGCATATAGACAAGCTGCTATAAGAGATAGCTCTCTAGTTATGGGGTAGCTCCCTTGATCTAACTATTTAAGATCACACACTAAACTCAGATAATCACTATTGGGAGTGAAAAGGGAATAAGGAAAATGAAATTATCCTACAATAATAGAGGTGACACACCAAGGATATCTCCATAAACATACTTTCATTTTCACTAAGAAGGCAGACTGCTAAAACTGATCTCAATTCAAAGGGTTGTTCTAGCATAAGTGTTTATACATGGAGGTAGATTTCTATGAAATTCCAAGGGGGGTAACTAGAAGTTCTGATATTATCCAAAGATAATCTCCTCCACACTTAAAAATACACCTAACAAACATATACTCTTCATGAGAAATGTTATAAGAAATGAATTACTCACATAATGATACAAGAGTAGAATGGAAGCAAGGAGAAAACATTCATCACTTGTCACCCAAATGGACTACTTAAAATACTTATGAAATAATTTTAAAGATTAAATCAACTTAATAACTTTATTCAAAGGCAAAACAAGATGTCAAACAAGTAGGGCTTCGTCATACTAATTATGGATGTTTATAATGCCAACATGGCTTAAATATATACAACATAAGAGAGGAGAGAGAAAGAATGACATTAAAGAGTCACAATGACAAGTTTCAAGTCTTTAAAACTAGTTATGATGCAAGATAAAGATTTATATAATAGGTCATGAAGGTCTCTTGGACAAGTGTCCATCTAAAACATGACATCTACTTGAAGTTAGTGTAAGGACACTCCATGTCCTTCTTGAAACTATCTTCTTGATGAGGAATCCACTTGACTTATTAGAACTACCTTTGAATTCATTGACACATGTTACTTGACATAATAAGGTATAAATATGATTATGATAGTCATTAGATACCCTTTAATTGATGACCTTCTCTTTGGCATTGTGATTCACTTTTTTGCAGTCACTCATTAACCCTCTAGGCCTCAATTCTTATACTTGTCACTATGATGAATTGTAAACACTAAAGGAGATTCATTATAGATGTGTGAGACACCTATTAAGACCTTATTTTTCTTTTATTACATCATGTATATCTCAAAAAAAATTATAATCACACTTTTCATCTCTAACTTAGGCAATCAGCTTGCTTCTCACTGTTTTGTCCAAGATTGCACACAATGACAAACTTATAAGAGGGGTTTCCATGCATAATTTATGTGAGAGTGAGGTATTAATAGTTATAACATATCCACACACACCTTTCACAATTATTTTCACTTATCCATTCCCTTATGTACCTTCAATTCAACTCAAATTTTATAGAAAATACAGAATTTGACTCATCTGTACAAGTGACAGTAAAAAATAGTTGAGTATAAAGGAGCTTGAGAGAGTGAAAAATAGGTCCAAATCAAATTTTAGGCTATTTGACTCATTTTGAATGCATGTTTCTCACCATATATTTTTCATCAAGTTCTTGAGAGGGTTTTAGGTCATTTAGGTTCTTAACAATGATTCATAAAGGTTAAGCCTTCAACCCTAAAAAAAATGCCACTAATTTTGAGCAAAGGACCCTCCTAAACTCCCCCTAAGTGTTTATACACCCTAGATATTATCTATATATATATGAATGAAATAAGTTGGCTATCAAGCTCTTACTATGTATTCTAGACACCCCTAAGGCAAATCCAGGCCAAAATGACCAATTCTGAGTTGTTTTATACAAACCATTGAGTCTCATGGACTCTCAAATCTAAAATTAAGGTTATAATATTATTTTTAAATATCATATGATCATATGAGTGAATTTTGGAAACCTGATGGTCATGCCAATTCTTAGGCCTAGTAGGCATATATTGTGTTTTCTACATATATGACCACCTCTAAGTGTTCAAAATGACTATAAGTTATTATTAACACTTATCCATATTTATTTTAACCTTATACATCATTATTGGTGCTACCATTTCATTCTTTTGCTATTCATGTATTAGGCCTACAGATTGCCTTGACTATGGAGTGCCTTTGGTTTGAGATGAAAAAAGGGAACTTACCCTATTAATTTATAAAAAATAATACCATATAGATCTTTTTTAGGTAATGATAACCCTCTATACCAAGTTTCACAACCATATCATACATAAAAAGGCTTTAACACTTCAAATTTCCTCAACTAGCTATAGGTTTGTTTGCAAGTTGCATTACTAAATTCAAAAGGGATAAATAAAATTTTACCAAACTTAATTTGTTCATATTTTATCTTAGAAACACATGAAAGTGTGATATAATAATTATGAGAGTGGATTCAATGTGATCACCTATCTTACATCTCTACCTACCTTTCAAACTTGCATTCTCTATTTACTTAGGCTAGTTTGCCCTTTGAGTTAGACTATAGTTATTCATTAAGGAAGATACTTTAGGTGATGATACCAATTTAGGCACTATATTTCACACATTTGGTTCCTCCTTAGGTTAATAGGACCATCTCACACCTAAATAGCTCATTTAAGCCTTATAACACTTTTTTCATCTCTCTACTATCAATGTACTGTAAGTTTACAATTTAGAGGTTCACTTGGGTTCAATAGCACTATAAGTTTTTGAATATCTCCATCAAGATTTTGACTAAGTTGAAATATCACTCACCATTATCTTATTTTACTTAATAAATTCTTCTTGTGATTAGATGTGATCTCTAGGCCTAGGCTACAAGGATGAATGCATTAGGATTACACACACATAAAATTCCAACAATAGATGCTACTACGTATGAACATAATCCCTTTTGGAGAAGTTAAACTAAAACTTCCCACTTTTTAAATTTTTCAATTTTGAGACAAAAATGGTGGCCATGGCATTTGATGCTTAGCCCCATATTGGATTATCACCCTAGAGGTATCTTCAATGCACACCTTCAATGTATAAATTGACTTCCATGTTATGAGGGGTTGGAAACAAGTGTACTACCTTAACCTGAATCCACTCATAGAAAAATGAAAACACTGTAACTAGAAAACACTATTATACAAAATTCATTAATATTCACTCCTAGGATAAGAGATTAATTCTACCTATCCTTTCATCTTCACACGTGAAAAATAGTTGAATCTAATGTGAAAATGATGAACATACTCTTCAAGTCCACATATACCACTTGGTTCACACAAACTAATGCAATTAGATGAAAAAACTAAGATGTTAGGGTTGCATAGGTAGTTTGAAGGTGTTAAAAATATTAATGATTGTTCATATAACATATAATACCAATCTTGAAACCATGACCATGATATTGAATTACATAGGGGCTCCTAACATCCACCAAGTGCATTCACTTCAACTCTTCTTACCCTATCTGTACCAACTAAAAACCATTGACCCTTCTTGACCTATCCAAGGGAGTGATAGGAGAGAGATACCAGTTTTTGGAAATTTTAGATTTTTTGAAGCTACTTGAACCTATAAATAACCTATGGGGATCTCAAGACACCTTCTTGAAGCATCACACATTCCAAATGAGTCACCTCAGTTTGTACAACTATTTGAAACTAACTTTTTGAAGATGATCTTCCTCTTTATACGTCAAAATTGCTACTTTTCAATTTTAAAATTGTCCTATAACATTTTATGACATGTGGTACATTTTTTTTCATCTTGAAACATTTGTCTTTTTGTGGAAACTTAAAAAATTTAGTAAAATTACCAAAAGATGGCATAAAATGACATTGAGAAAATGTACAATTGTGACAAAGGTTTAAAACATATTTTATGACCTTCAAAATATGACTTAACCTCACTTAGGATGATTCTAAACATTTATAACCTAGAATTACCCTATGAAAAATTCAAATATGTAAGGGGGGTTGACCAATTTGACCTAGGGTGAAATTTGGTTAACAATTTGGCAATTCCTAAGGGGCAACATGCTTGCTATACTAAGGACCAGTTGCCTTTTCCTATCCTTGGGCAATGGAGTCACCCATATACTAAAATTTAAATTGATATGACTTTGAAAATACACCAAACAAAATAAGAAACAAACACATAAAACAAGACACCAAGACATATACTTGTGCTCTCTAAACACTTAGGGAAAACACACAAACAACTCAAAGGAAAACACTCACCTATCTTAATATGTACAAGGCCTCAAAACACTTGAGGTGAAGGATATATTATTCATTGCTTCAACTAGGGTCAAAAATAATGCTTCTTAAATCACTGCTTCTCCATGAAAATAAACCATCATAGAATGAATGCTTGTCATTAAAAACCTTCTTATGGAGATACTCAAATGACATACCATATTTGAAGTTTTTTCTAATAGTATGTCACTTGGAGCTCTCATGAACACTCCATATATCCCTCTTAGAGTCTTTTTTGACTTTGAAACTTGCTTGAACTTTGTCATGTCCACCTAACACTCCTCAATCTGATCATTTGGATTCATGAAACACTTTTCAACTTTAAATTTGCTTGAATCATGATCTATTTGCTATTGAGAGTCATCAAGGTTGTCCTCTTATTCACCAAACACTTCATGGTCTACTAGAATTGTTTCTTGATTGGTAGATACCCCAAGCTCTTCTTTGTGCTCGTTAGGTACATGGTTAATCTCAACATTAGGCATGAATTCCTTTTGAAGAGCTATAAACCTACTTACCTCCTCAAAATCCTATATTATGGCTTTGAATTATTTCCATATGCCATTTACTTCCTTTTGGGGTTCATACTCATGAACATCCTCCTCTTTGGCAAGTAGAACTAAATGTTTAATAGGATTGTCATGATTTGACACAATTGGGATATGAACATCATCATCTATGTGCAAAATATAGTTTCCCCATGCAACTTGTTCTAGATTATCATCAGAATCTGTCTCATGAGTTCCATCACATTATTCATGGAGGATGTATGTACCAAGACTAGTTTCTTCAAGCCCATATTGCTCATCTCCCCATTTATCAAGGTACAATTTAGCTATGCCATCAAGAAATGCTAGAGGTTCTTGATCACTATGATGATCATCTTCATCATTGATATTATAATTTATGTTAGATGTATAAGGTACATATGGATCTACATTAAAACTAAATAGAGGTTCATATTTGATTGATACCTTAGCACCATACCTAGTCCTAAATTCCATTTAAGATAAATCTAAAGTCAATTATCCTCCAATCTTAGTAGTAAAATATCTTGACAAATAAAGTTCAAAGTGAGGTGGCACATCCACAACCATAACATATTGAGTAATAGTGAAATTAGGATAATCATGAAGAACAAGTTACAAACTCTTGATTATGCCAATAGTCTTGGTAGCTGACCCATCCAATTATAACACTCCTTTACAGTGAGGCTCATACTTCAAGTATACCTTATTAGCTACTTGACTAGGCATAATTGAATTACTATCTCTACTATTAATCAAGAAATTATGTACCAAATCATCTTCAATGATGATAGAGAGATAAAATGGATGGGTTTTGTCTACTTTCTTAGTGTTATTTGACTGTCTGTCATGAAGCTTCAATGTGTTTGTCAAGTCTTCCTCTTTACTACTAGGCTATTTGGTTGTTAAACTAAGTTTCGACAAATATTATTGTAACATGTCTATTTTTCCATGTATTAAAAGTGTATCCCACATTGATACATTCACATGAGCCTTTTTCATATGCTCTACAATGTTAATGAAAAATCATTGAACCTTAGCTTGTCCACTAGTAGGAATGGTGCTACCTACAACTTGAGAATTTTGAAGTGTGAAAGGACTCTTAGCATTCTAAATTCTTTGATCAACTTGTGAATTTTGGAATACATTAGACATACCTTCCCTTTGGGATGTTTGAACACTCATTGATAAACCATTACCAACCCCCTGAACCTCTTCAATTTCCTTTCTCTTTGCCCTTGTGTTTGAAACTATAGGACTTGAGTCTTTTCTTGATTGCCATTGGTTATTCACAACACATGAGTTATCTTGCTACCAATTGACCAAAGTATACCCCACTTGAGCATTCTTTCCATTATTCTTTCCTCTATTAGGTACCTCATGTTGAGTCATGGCTCACACTATTCCCAAATTTGCCATGAAATCTTGATTGAAGGACTCATTCACATAGGTATATGGATCACAAGATTTATCCCATGAAAATTTAAAAACATGATTTTAGGCAAGGTTGTTTTAAGTAGGTACTAATTCTCTTGAGGTGGAGGGAGCATTAGGATTATATCCATTATATGAATTTTGTTGAACTAGATGTCCTTGACCTTGAGGATGACCTTGGAAGGGTGGTCTATTACCTTGATAGTTTGGGTAAGATTGATTATGTTGATAGTGGATTTGGAAAGGACTCACTTTATATTGTGGTATAATTCTCTTAAGACCTAAGATATATTTCTCAAGATCCCTCATTCTTTCTACCTCATTGGATTTTCTTGGATGACTAAGGGTAATATGCTTATGCTTTGGTGTAGGGATGGGAGCAACAATAACTATATGGGTTTTTAAGTCAAGGAATATAGGTATGAGAGGTGTTTCTATGCAAAATTTGCTTTCTACATTCAAAAGAAGAATAAAGAAACTAAAAGAAATGGTCAAGGTTAGAAGTACCTGATAAAGTTGTACGCACCGAAATCAGACGTTGGAAGATTCTCCTCTTTGGCTGTGGAGGAATGACACCTGTGAAGAAAAGGCTAAAACACGGAAAAACATTAGTCAAAGATATGGTGGGCTGTCAGGCGAACGCCCGATCCCAGAAGTACGAAGACTTCCTAGAAGGATATCAACCCACTGATAAAAAAGTAGAATATTGGACGAAAGTAGATAATAATGAAAGATAAAATGACAGAAATAAATGACAAAAAATAAAAGTGCGTACCTGATATGTAGCACTATTCTGCACAGTCGCCGGCATCGGTCTCTGTGGTGCCAGCATCGGTCAGGGAAGGTGCCGACGTCGGTTGAGGTGCCGTCGTCGGTCGGGGTAGTGACCGGTGTTGGTAGGGGCAGGTTCTGGACAAGTTGCAGAAGGCTTTGGGAGAGTCGGGACAGGCTCTGATAAGGTCAGGGTAGGGTTTAGACAGAGTCGGGACAGGGTCTGGGCAAGGTAAGGTCGGGTTTTGGATAGAGTCGGGACAGGGTCTGGACAGAGGTAGAGATGTAAACGAGAGATGCTGGGTCTTATGGTTTGAAGAATCAGGATGACAGAACTGATAAACAAAGAATAACCAAGAAGAAATAAAACAAACAGAATAAATACTTACCTGCCAGAAGACGCGATGAAAGCCATAGTTGAAGTTGTCTGTGCAGTGCCGGATTGAATGCAGATTGGTTGATGCTGAGAGTGGGTTGATGCCGAGAGTGTTGATGTCGGAGTTCACAGGTTGATTGAATGATTGCTCGGGTTTCGATTGATCAACCTTTCGAATGGTTGGCGGACGCTGATGAAGGCAAGAGACGGTTCCAGAGACGGTTTGACAACCGTTCAAGAAACTGAATGATAACTGATAACGGATAACGGCAAGGTGACCGACGTCGGTAGAATTGCCGATGTCGGCCGATAGGTGACCGACGTCGGCGACATCGGCCGGGTAAAGACCGTCGTCAGTAGATGCACAATGGGGATAGAGTCTAGCTTTAGCTCTGTGCTCATTTTTACATGCTGCCAGGGTCAAGGTTGGTGGAACAAATGATCGACAAGGGTTAAATAGGTGAAGAAGAATAAGACGGGGAATGACCAGGGGAGTTGACACGATTTTGGTGTCTACATTTGCCCCTTTTTGTCTTGTTGGTTGTTCTGGACGAACTGCAAGACAAAAATAGGAGGGATTACCCCAGGTGAGGGATAAGGTTGATTTCGTCTTGTTGGTTGTTCGAATGAACTGCAAGACAAAAATAGGAAGCGAAATACCCCGAGTATGGATAAGGTATTCCCCCTCAAATCAGGAGTCGAGGGAAGGGAACCGAGAATCGGGTGCTGATTTGATAAAGAGTAGATGAAAAAAGGGGTGAGGGTGAATGCGGCAAAGGTCGTGATTGCGCGCATACCACGGCACGAGATGGTGAGGTCAAAGTGTCGCAGGTCAAGGGTCGAGGAGTGCCAAAATTGAAGTAACCGGGCCCCAGCATTTAGTCATCTACTGATCGGGTCACTCAATCTAAGCTAAAGCTCCAAATGGGTCGTCGCATTCCAGGTATCCCGGGCTTAGGAAGTGCTCCTAGAAACACAAAAAAGTTACAAGTAGTGTGGATCAACCGGTGTGCGATCCTATACTTGTGAGGGTCCAAAAAGGTCTGCGCATAATTCAGCTAACCAGTCATGAGGTAGCATATATGCAAAAACAACCAAGGCAACAACGTCTTAGAAGTGGTCGAGGTCGGAGGAGATAGGCATGATCTCCAATGGTTGGTGGTTGATGGATGGATGAATGGACGAAAGGATGCGGCCGAGCTAACCCCAGAAGACCCCATGTCAACTGAGTGCTACCTACATAGCCCTGGTAAGAGGGCCTCAGGCCGATGTAGTTCTCCCTAGAAGGGAGGAAGGGTCAAAGAGATGGAAATGGGTCGTGGTGAAGGGCAAGGTTATGGTTAAAAGAAGGCAAGAAGGTTTGTCCATCAGAGAGACGAATAAATGAGAATGGTCGAGCTAACCCCAGAAGACAGTCGTGTCATCTGAGTGCTGCCTACATAGCCCCTGTGGAAGGGCCTCAGACCAATGTAGTTCAGACAAAGGGTCCGAGTAGTAGACAGGTGGTTAAAATGGTTGATAGATTGGTCATGGTTATGATGAAATGACGAGGAAAAAAAGATGTTGCAGCCTTTTCCAAATGGTGTATTCTGCAACATTGGTTGATGGGTTTTTCATCCCTAGCAATATTCCATATTCGTGATGGATGTATGCTAAAAATGAATTGAGGTCTATTTATGCTTCAGCAAGTATTGGTTTATGCTGAACATAAATTGCGGCGGGTCGATAGTTTCCATGTGTATTGGTGTCCATAGAAACTAGAGTGAATAGGCTAGGTCATGTTGATGGTCTGAAAAGAGAGTTGAGCTAAGTCGATTGACAAGTGATGAAGGTGAATGTGATCAAAGTGCAGAAGAAGTGAAAAGCATATTGCTCTTTCATTGATAAGGACCAAAAAGATAGCATAGATAGGGGTTATGAGAACCAAGAGCCCCATTCATGCGTGACGTCGTTGACCATAGTGGTGTTAGAGCGGTAATCGAATCACTTAGACATTAAAGTGAGCTCGAAGTCCCTTGAGCAGGTGATAGGAGGAGGAAAGAGGGTAACCCATTTTAAGAGCAGAGATAACTATGCCCCTTTTTATAGGAGACCCTGAGACAACTACAAGCCAAGTCCATGACTCGTTTTTTTTTTTTTTTTTTAGGTGCAGACTGATCAATGCGGGAAGCCTGCATAGAGATGTCATTTGCTTGGTGGTCAGGTTGTGAAGCTGATCAATGCGGGAAGCTTCTAAAATAGTGTTGTTTATTGCCAGAGTAGTCATAGCCATCCTTTGAGGGAGTGGTCTAGATTTTTGTTTAATATAAAGGCTTTTGAATAGCTATCCTTCGAGGGAGCAGTCTATTAATTACAGCAATGATAGTATAGCTGTCCTTCGAGGGAGCAGTCTATTTTTTTGAATTGATATTGATATAGTGACCATGGATATGTTTTGACATCTTGATTTGTTTTTATAGAAATGTGAGTCATGGACAAGATTATAGAAGGTCAAGGGCTCCCTTTTATTAGGACAAAGCATCCATACATCATAAAAGGGTTATAGGAATTGTTAAGAGGAATAGGGTTGAAAGGAAGAAGGACTAAGAGGATGGGGATTGCTCAAGGGACGAGCTCAAGTTAAGTGTCAAGTGGACGAATACTCGACTAGCAGTAGAACGGTCGCAGATGCAACGCATTAAGAGGCTCAGGTTCTGGGCGTCCATCAAGAGAAGACAGACGGTAAGTCCCTGATCCATACTTGTGCGTGATAATAAAAGGTCCGAGCCAATTAGGAGCAAACTTGCCCCATTTGCCTCTTTCCAGATTGGTCAGGTGTTGATTGATGAGTGGATGTGAAGTTGGTTGATATGGTTGTTGATTGGTCGAGACAGGTTGAATGTTTTGATAAAAATATTGGTCAATGTTTGGTTGAGATCGGGTTAAATGATAATTGGTCAATGGTTGGTCGAGGGTTGATTGGTTGGTATTTGGTCTTTGGTTGGGTCGAATGTTTGGTTGAGGTCGGGTTAAATGTTTGGTTGCTGGTCTGGTTGAGGTTAAGTTGAAAGAGTGATTGATATGTGGTCGAGACTGTGTTGAAAAATTGGTCGAAGTTTGGATGAAGGTTGAATTCCCCCAGCGGCTAGGGAGAATGTTTGACGAATTAGTTAAGGTTGATTGAGATTTAGTGGTCAGATGGATGGTATTAATGTCGAATAAGGGGGTCAAAGGCAGCGAAGGGACCCTAGTCTGTAGTGGAGATCCCGATTTAGATGACGAGGTTGGAGAGGTATGGGTCGGTGTTGATAATTTGTCAAAGGGGGGGTCAAGAGGATCCTTGATAAGAAAGTAATCCTTTTTCCGGTGGTGACGAATGACAGCTTTAAGAGTGCAACAACGCTCGGTGTCATGTCCCAGAGTGTGATGATAATGATAGAATTTAGAGTTGTCGAACCAAGATGGCCTTGATCCGAGAGTTGATGAGTGAGGTGGTGTTGAAGGTTTGTTGATAACGTGGTCGAGAAGAGAGGTGTCATTCCCCAGACATTGGTGAACGACGACCTTGAGGGCATGACAATGCTCAGTGTCGTGCCCAGGCGTGCGATGATACACACAAATGCGAGTGTCATCGAACCATGGTGGTTTTGGTCCGAGAGAGTGATATGGTCTAAGCGGTGGGAGATAGAGATGAGAGGACTGTAACAATTGCCGTAAGAGCAAGGCATATGAACTTGCTAACGGGTCGGGATGTTTTATTGCAGAGAGGGTTGGTGACATTGGTTTGGGAGGCGTAAGAGGCGTTGGTCAATGGTTTGAAGGAGGTATAAGTCTGACGGGTTGATAGAATAATGGAGGTGACTTACCTCTGTGAAGTATGGGAGTGGGAAGCACTCCGAGTAAAGTAGACGGATGTGGGCCCAAGATTGAAGGTAATGACGAAGATAGGGGAGGAGGCCTCCGGTGTGGTTTAGTAGCCTTCTTTGGTTTGGGTTGAGGGCCACCTTTGTGCGAGGCGAGATTAGATGTGGGGCGAACACCAAGAGGTTTAATCTCTTTGGGCATGATGGACGCCTGCGCGGGTTTGGACTTAGATGTGGACGGTTTTTCTCTCAATGGAGAAGGGATTAAAGGTGTGGGCTCTTTAAGAGGAAAGAGCTCTGGAGTAGTCATGGCTTCTGTGTGTGGTTGGGGAGTCAAAAAGGTATGATCATCTATGGATGATAATAAGGATGAAGGCGAGGCAGCTAGTGTTGATGTGGTCAAAGCATCCTCCAATATGGGAGAAGTCGCTGGAGGACAAGTGGGAGAAGAAAGTTCTTCGCCATGTGGAGGAGGTATAGGGGAAGAAAGGTCTTCCACCTGTGAGAAAGGTTGGTCAGGGATAAGAGAAAAGATAGTGTCGACCGTGTGTATATCATGGTCTTGAGGGTCATTGGTCGAAGTCTGGACGTTGTTTTGAGTAGGCGAATGATTTGGAAAAGGGTGTTTGGAGATGTCGAGGTTTTGGTTGGGCGGTGCATTCGGGTTATCTAAAATAAGATTCCCCTTGTCTAGCATGTCCTGTATGATGTTTTTGAAAGTTTGACAGTGATCCGTGTCATGGCCTTTGACACGGTGATAGTCGCAAAAGTGGTTCTCCCTGTACCATGCAGGGATAGGTGTTGAGGGGTCGAATTGGAGGGAGATTGAGGACCCCCTGCTTGACGAGTTTATCCAAGACAGCGGCATATGACTCCCCAATTGGAGTGAATTGACGCTGTATGGATTGATGTTGAAAATGTTTATTGATGTAGTCTAATGTTGAAGATGATGATCGGTTGGTTATTGTTGAAGATGATGGTCTAAAGATGACAGTGTTTGCTGACCCCTTAGATTGAGAGTGGGCAGAAGAAGGTCTGGAAGAAGAATGGTCATTGGTTCTTGTGTTAGTGTTACACAATTTGACCTTATCTTCTTCAATGGCATGGAGTTCAAGCTTTCGGGCCATGGTGAAGGCCTCGTCAAAAGTGTGGAATGTTTGAACCCGCAAGGTGGACGAGATGTGACTGACACATGCTCGGGAAAAGAGCTCAATGAGCTTGGGTTGAGGCAAGGAGAAGGAGAGCTGGTTGATCAAGCCTCTCCATCGGGCGACAAAATCAACTATCGATTCGTCGTCAAATTGCCTGATGGAGTAAAGGTCTGTGATCGAAACTTGTTTAGTGATATTGATTGATAAATGGTCAATGAATAGTTGGGCGAGTTGAATGAATGAAAAGATAGAATGTCTGGCAAGAGAACTATACCAGTCAAGGGCAGGGCCAGAAAGCGACATAGGGAACGTGCGTAGAAGTAACGCATCGTCGTGGGCAATAAGGTAACAGGCATGTCTGAATGCCTTTAGATGTTGTTGTGGGTCTTACTTACTCTGAAAGCGAGTAAATTTAGGAAGCTCCCAATGGTTAGGGTATGGTCGGATAGGGACAGAAGGGTGGATGGGCTCGTTGTAAATCTGGTCATATGAAGAGACATTACTTGAACCGGAAATGGAGGCTTCGAGACTGGACATTTTATCCATCAGCATCTTGATAAGATCTGCTGACAGATTGGCGGGTTGAGCGCCCCCTAGGTTGTAAGGTGCTTGGAAGAGGTTAGAAGAGGCATACGACGTAGTCGGTTGTACCAGTAAGGGCGCAACGTACGGATGACTAGTCGTAGGGGCAAAAGTAGAGGTTAAGGGTGGTTGGGTTATGAAGGTCGAAGGCATAGGCTGACTAGATACCGCCAAAGGAGGTTGTGTGATGGCATTGACAAAGGGCGAGGTAGGCACTCCTGCATATATAGGCGCAAGAGTGTGTGGGGTCGAGACAATCAAGTTTTGGTATAATGTAGAACTTGGTTGAATTGCAAGTGGTTGAGGGGGTAACGAAACCCCGGTGGAGGTTGGTCTAAAAATAGACGAGGAGGCCGAACTTTGCGTATTGGCCATGGTCGGGTTAATGGTTGAGGCGAAAGGTTGAGTCGTAAAAGGTTGGGTGGCGAATGGTGTGGATGTCGTCGCCACATCGCCCGAAAGGTCCCGCATTGGGTTTCTCGCGAGATAGTTTTGGAGGGCTGCGGTATTGAGGTCCAAGAATCTTGCAAAATCTTGGTCCCCTTCTGGGATGATAGGTGTCTGGGTTGGAGATAGTCTAGTAGGAATTCTTTCGGTCTTCGAGTAGAACTCCATTATATGATTGTTTATAGACGGGGTAGGCGAAAGCGATTGATGGCTAGCGTGGTCAAGAAGAGCCTTGGTTTGACTACGTGTCAGAACCATTCAAGGCAAGAAAGAACGTCCTCACAAGCTCAAACAAGCAGATAAGAACTAAAAAGATGAAGACACAAGCAGATCCTAAAACCCTAAAAGTAAATTATTAGGATTATAGTGGCTTATGCCTTAGAATGTGTGTAGTGGAAGGTTGGTTTTGTGAGTCAGGTCCTAGAAGAAGCAGTCTATGGATGGTTTCAGGTTTTGTTATGGTGCTCAAAAAGTCTGTGTTAGGTTCGGTACGCGGCCTGGTGCTAAGGAGCAAGCTACCCTCACTTCACGATTCTAGTGGTTAGCTGGTTTCGCTTAGCCAAAATATACCTTGCCTAGAGTTTAGACTCCGCCAGAGAATGGAGTGGGCTTCCCCCTTGGTGATGAAATCCAAGTAGGGTCACCAGGACGGGTAAGGTATCCGCTGGGGGATGAAATCCCAGTCGGGCCTTGTCTCAGGTAAGTTAAAATGTTTATTTTGTGTAGGTGGTCTGGTCGTGTAACATCAAGTGATCTAGATTAATTCAATATGTGGTTTAAGTTACTATGTGTGGTCTAAAAGATGCAGGCAATCAGAAATGAATGCAAAGTGTTTTAATGCCCAAGTTGAAATGTTTGTTCGTATGAAAACAAATGGAGAAAGAGTCGAAGAATATGAGTTTTAGCTAGTCTAGAAGTGCAAGAAAGAAATGTTCATTTTAGTCCTGCTTATGATGTCGTTTAAGAAGAGATGAAAGGAGGCGAAAAGGAAGGAACCTAATGCACCTAAATGAACGAAAGAAAGAACCCAAGGAGGACCTAGGGTCCCACTGGGCGTGCCAGAATGTTTCTATGCAAAATTTGCTTTCTACATTCAAAAGAAGAATAAAGAAACTAAAAGAAATGGTCAAGGCTAGAAGTACCTGATAAAGTCGTGCGCACCAAAATCAGACGTTGGAAGATTCTCCTCTTTGGCTGTGGAGGAATGACACCTGCAAAGAAAAGGCTAAAACACGGAAAAACGTTAGTAAAAGATATGGTGGGC
Source organism: Torreya grandis (assembly GCA_037957365.1). Taxonomy (NCBI): domain Eukaryota; kingdom Viridiplantae; phylum Streptophyta; class Pinopsida; order Cupressales; family Taxaceae; genus Torreya; species Torreya grandis. The sequence continues at coordinate 258,520 of JARHVA010000353.1, read as the reverse complement.
TGTCAGGCGAACGCCCGATCCCGGAAGTACAAAGACTTCTTAGAAGGATATCAACCCACTGATAAAAAAGTAGAATATTGGATGAAAGTAGATAATAATGAAAGATAAAATGACAGAAATAAATGATAGAAAATAAAAGTGCGTACCTGATATGCAGCACTGTTCTGCACAGTCGCCGGTGTCAGTCTCTGTGGTGCCGGCGTCGGTCAGGGAAGGTGCCGACGTCGGTTGAGGTGCCGTCGTCGGTCGGGGTAGTGACCGGCGTCGGTAGGGGCAGGTTCTAGACAAGTTGCAGAAGGCTTTGGGAGAGTCGAGATAGGCTCTGATAAGGTCAGGGTAGGGTTTAGACAGAGTCGGGACAGGGTCTGGGCAAGGTAAGGTCGGGTTTTGGATAGAGTCGGGACAGGGTCTGGACAGAGGCGGGGATGTAAACGAGAGATGCTGGGTCTTGTGGTTTGAAGAATCGGGATGACAGAACTGATAAACAAAGAATAACCAAGAAGAAATAAAACAAACAGAATAAATACTTACCTGCCAGAAGACGCGATGAAAGCCATAGTTGAAGTTGTCTGTGCAGTGCTGGATTGAATGCAGATTGGTTGATGCCGAGAGTGGGTTGATGCCGAGAGTGTTGATGTCGGAGTTCGCAGGTTGATTGAATGATTGCTCGGGTTTTGATTGATCAGCCTTTCGAATGGTTGGCAGACGCTGATGAAGGCAAGAGACGGTTCCAGAGACGGTTTGACAACCGTTTGGGAAACCGAATGATAACTGATAACGGATAACGGCAAGGTGACCGACATCGGCAGAATTGCCGACGTCAGCCGATAGGTGACCGACGTCAGTGACATCGGCCAGGTAAAGACCGTCGTCAGCAGATGCACAATGGGGATAGAGTCTAGCTTTAGCTCTGTGCTCATTTTTACATGCTGCTAGGGTCAAGGTTGGTGGAACAAATGATCGACAAGGGTTAAATAGGCGAAGAAGAATAAGACGGGGAATGACCAAGGGAGTTGACACAATTTCGGTGTCTACAAGAGGTCCTGGGACAATATTCCCATCTTGAATCAAATAATTATCATCCCTGGTGGCCACTTCATAGGCATTAGGCAATGTGTTAACTCCCATAGATTGTACCATCATAGAAATATCACTATCAAAAGCTTTAAGATAGTAAAGGAAAACATGGTGTGTATTAGGTCTTACCAATATTGGGATGTTATCCCATGTCTTCTAAAATCTTGTGTTTAAGTTTTGGATAACTTTTTGAGATGTTCCCCTTATGCTAGTCAACTGCTCAGTCAATTACAAGTTGTCACTCTTGTCCTCAAACCTTCTCCTCAAAGCATAACCCAACTCATTCCATGTGGTGATATATTTAGGTTCCAAAGTACCATACCAATCAGGATATTTCCATTTGAAAAATATATCAAAAAACATAATTGATATGTTAGACTCAATGATGTGGTGTATATTGTAGAAGTTAGCAATGCTTCTAATATGCTCAATAGGGGTAATGACAGTCTCACCCATATATGAAGGGATACTTTTAAGGGTAGCTTTGGGAATGTCATAATAATGGGAAAGTCTTAGAGGACTATATCCATTGAAATAAAAAAAATGTAGGTTAATTTTGATGATAGCTTTAGGATTTTGCAATGGGCTAATAAAAAACTTTCTTATAGGTTTATGAGCAAGGTATGATCTTTTTGGATAAGGATGGGTGTTAGCAAATCTATTTGCTCTGTATAAATAATTAGGAAGATATTATACTTAAAAAAGAATGCATTTAGTAAGATAACTTATGTTTAATTTAGGCATGAAATAGTGCACTTATTTTCCACTAAGAGTCAATTATTAGAGTCACTAGATACTATAGGAAGTGGATTGTTATAGCCTCCTTGTTGTCAAGACCAACATCCACCTTGAACAACCTCCTTGGACTTCATGTCCCACTAGGTGTGTTATAACTATTATATACCAAATTTTCACCCTAGAGAATACAAGTATACATTCTCAAGATTAGGATAACATGGAACTATCTCAACATATAGACAATCTGTTACAAGAGATAGATCTCTAGATTATGGGCTAGCTCCCTTGATCTAACTGTCTAGGTTCACAGACTACACCAGGCTAATCATTATTAGGGGTGAAAAGGAAAGATGGAAACTAATAGTAACCTACACTAATGAAGGTAATACACCAAGTATATCTCCATAAACATACTTGCATTTTCACTAAAAAAGCATACTTCCAAAACTAATCTCAACTTAAAGGGCTCTTTTATCATAAGTATTTATAGATAGAGTTAGATTTCTATGTAATTCCAAAGGTGGGTAACTAGGAGTTATAATATTAGACACTACTAATCTCCTTCACACTTAAAAATACACCTAACAAACATATACACTTTATGAGACCTATTAGAATAAATGAATTACTCACATAATGCATACAAGATCATAATGGAAACAAGGATAAAACATTCATCACTTCCCATCCAAATAGACTACTTAACATAATTATGCAATAATTATAGAGATTAAATCTACTTAATAATTTTATTCAAAGTTAAAACAAGATGTCAAACCACTAGGGATTTTACATACTAATTATGTATTTTTTATAATGCCAAAATGGATTTAATATATAGAGCATAGGAAAGGAGAGAGAAGAGTGACGTTGAAGAGTCACAATGCCAAGTTTCAAGTATACAAAATTAGTTACAATGCAATATAAAGAGTTTTAAAATAGGTCATGAAGGTCTTTTGGATAAGTTTCCATCTAAAACATGAGATCTCCTTGAAGTTGGCATAGGGACACTCCATGTCCTTGAAACTGCCTTCTTGATGAAGACTCCACTTGAATTTTTAGAGCTACCTTGGAAGTCATTATCACATGTTCCCTAACATAAGAAATTAGAGACATGATTTTTAAATTCATTATATACCCCTCAACTGATGACCTTTTCTTTGACACTTGTCATTCACTTTATTGTAGTCACTCACTATCCCTCTAGTCCTCAATGCTTACACTTGTCACTATGATGAATTTCACACAGTCAAAGAGATTAATTATAGAGGTGTGAGACACCTATTCAGACATTATTTTTATTTTATTCCATTGGGAATACCTCAATAAGATTCAAAATCACACTTCTCATCTCTAACTTAGGCAGTCACCTTGCTTCTCATTATTCTATCCAAGACTGTCTACAATGACCAACTTCATATATGGGTTTACATGAATTAATGAGGTATTAATAGTTATAAAACATCCTCACACATCTTCCAAAATGATTTTCACCTCTCCATTCCCTTATGTACCTTAAATTCAATTTAAATTTTTTAGAAAGTAGAGAATTTGAGTCATTCATACAAGTGACATTATAAAATAGTTGAGTGTCAAGGAGCTTGAGAGAGTTAAAAATAGTACCAAATCACTTTATAGACCATTTTAATCCTTATGGATACATTTATCACCATATATTTCTCATCAGGTTCTTGAGAGGGTTTTAAGTCATTTAGGTTCTTAACATTGATTCATAAAGGTTAAGCCCTTAACCTTCAAACCAATGCCACTGAGTTTTATTAAAGGAACCTAATCAACTACCTGTAAGTTATTGAGACTCCATACACATTTTCTATATAGATATGAGTAAAATAAGTTGACTTTCAAGCTCTTACTATGCATTTTGGACACCCCTGAGGCTAATTTAGGCCAAAATGACCAATTATGAGTTGTCTTCTACAAACTATTGATTGTCATGGACTCTACACTCTCCCATGAGGTTATAATATTTATTTGAAAGATCATATAATCATATGAGTGAAGTTTGGAACCCTGATGGTCATGCTAGTTCTTAGGCCTAGTAGGCATATACCATGTTGTCTACATATGTGATCACCTCTAAATGTTAGTAATTATTTTAGGTGATTATTAACACTTATAAATATTCAATTTAACCTTACTCATAATTATATAATCATTCTTAGCTCTACAATTTCATCTTTTTACTATTCATGTACTAGGTTTGTAAAATTTCTTGACTATAGAGTGTGTCTAGTTTGAGACAAAATAGAGGGAAATTCTATTGTAATATGGCCCAAATTATACCATGGATATTATTTTTAGGTCATTAATACCCTATTTACAAAGTTTCATATCCATATGATACCTCAAGAGGCTTTAACACTTCAAATTCCCAAAACTAGTTATAGGTCTATCTACAAGTTGCATTGCTAGATTTAAAAGGGCTTGGGAACTTTTGCCCAAACTTACTCTATTAATCCTACCTCTTAGAAACACATGGAAGTGGGATATAATTAATATGAGAGTGGTTTCAATGTTTTCACCCATCTTACACTTCTACTACCTTTCAAACCTGCATTCTCCATTTGCCTAGGCTAGTCTATCTCTTGAGTCTGACTATAGGTGTTCATTAAGGAAAATAAGGAATTATTGTAGGTGATGAGACATTTTTGGGCACTAAATTTCACACATTTGGTTCCTACTTAGGTTAATAACTCATTTATACCTTGGAACCATGCTTTCATCTCTTTACTATCAATGTAATGTAAGTTTAAAATTTCCAAGTTCACGTGGGTTCAATAGTACTGTAATTTTTTGAATATATTCATCAAGATTTTTAATGAGTTAAAGTATCACTCACCATCATCTTGTTTGACCTAGAAAATTATTCTTATGTTCAGATGTGACCTCTAAGCCTAGGCTACAAGGATTAAGCCATTAGGCTTACACACACCTCATAGACTTCCACCAATAGATGCTACTATGTATGGATAGAATCCCTTTCATAGAATTTAAGGTAAAACTTCCCAATTTGTAAATTTTTCAATTCTAATACAATAGAGGTGGCCATGGAATTTGATGCTTAACCCCATATTCGAATATTACCCTAGAGGTTTCTTCAATGGATAAACTAACTTCTATATTCTAAGGGGTTAGAACTAAGTGTACTATATTGACCTAAAGCCACTCACAAAAAATGTAAACACTATAACTAGTAAACATTATTCTATAGACTTCAATTGATATTCAATCTTAGCACAAGAGAGTGATTTTACCTATCCATTCATGTTCACATGTGCTAAACTAGTTGAAGCCAACATAAAAAATGATGAACATACTATTTAAGTCCACATACACCACTTAGTTCACATAAACTAATGTAATCAGATGAGAAAAACTAAGCTGTTGGGGTTATACAAGTAGTTTGGAGGTGTTACCAATCTTAATGATTATTCATATAACATATACCACCAATATTGAAACTATCACCATGAAATGGAAGTACATAGGGACCACAAATATCCACCAAGTGCATTAACTTAAACTCTTCTTACCTTGTTTATACCAACTGAAAACCATTGACCCTTCTTGACTTGTCTAAGGAAGCAATAGGAAATAGAAACCAATTTTTGGTAATTTCTAATCTATTGAAGCTAATTTAACCTATAAATAACCTATGGGGATCTAAATACACCTTCTTAAATCATTACACGTAATAGATGAGTCACCTCAGTCTGTACAACTATCTAAAACTAACTTTTTGTAGATGATCTTCCTCTTTCTATGTCAAAATTGAAAATTGTTAGTTTCAAAACTATATTATGACATTATTTGATAGGTGGTATGCTATTTTTCATCTTGAAACATTTGTATTTTTATGTAAAACTATACACTTCATTGAAATGACCAAAAGGTGGCATAAAATGACATTGAGAAAATGGACAAATGTGACAAAGGTTTAAAACATATTTTGTGACCATCAAAATGTGACTTAACCCCAATTAGGACCATGGTTAACATTTAAAACCTATAAATACCCTATTAAAAGTTTTAATATTTAAGTGGGTTGACCAATTTGACCTAGGGTGAAATTTGGTCACCATTTACCTTGTTGAAGTGAACCTGTCATGCCTCAATCTCTTTGTTGACCAATGGTTCTATGTAAGAGGTTGTCATGGCATGTTAGGATCATAAGGATAGATCATATCTACTCTAAAATATTTATCCTATGCATCCAATACATTCACAATATGAATTCTACTACTCTAAGGTAAAACTCTAAGTAATGAGACCTTCAAATGATAGTATAAATAGATTTACAAGCTGTAATGATGCACAATTGAAAAACATTTTATTTATAAATTAAGTTAAGGAGGTATTTATAGTCAAGAATTGACCCTAAAACCTCTTATGATTTTATATGATAAGGTTGGATGGGTTTATATTGTTTGGTGGGAAATAAATCTACTAGGCCTCAAACTAGGTGGGCTTGGGCTAACAATGTTCTGTAATGTGTGATAGATTATCAACAAGGTCAACTAAGTCAAATTAATAGGAAAAATGAATAAAAGGGGTGTTTTATTAGGTGGGGTATATTTTTTATGGTAAATTACTTAGGGGATTAGATAAGGGTAGCTTGTAGTGGTTTTGCATAATGGTATAGGGAACAACAATCTTACAAAGCACTAAAGGTCTACCAACCCCTTATTGGTGCACCATTTAAGTCATGCACCTAGAGAGATCAAGAATTGATAGGTTATTAAAAAATATAAATAATTAGTAAATTATAAATTTTAAAAATATTGTGCATACGGAGAGTCCATGAAGAAGGTATAAGTCTACTTGTTTATGTTTTCTATTTGCTTTTTGTTTCATAGACCTTGCCCAATCCAAGGAGCCATGCTTGATGAGTTGTGTTTAATTATTTTTTATATATTTTGAATAATAAAAAATAAACTAACCCTTATTGTATTCATGGTTTACATTGGCATGCCTTCTATGACTGTGCACCCCCCAATCTCTTTCTAGGCCTTTTTAGTCTTCTAATTACAAAATTAGACTTTTCTTTCACTCTAATTTTTCTAATTTACCTCTAATTTTTTTGTATTTCATTTTCTACATATTGGTTTGAATACCCTAATAATTAGAGATATAACTCTCATGAATGAAAAATTTAACCTATGGATCAGCAAGATTGGATTTTATTATTCTCTATGCTCTCTTTGTTTAAATAGGTTGGTGGGATTGGCCTATGTATTAGTGAGTTTGACCTATGAATCAATGAGATCATCTGTTAAATGATGATTTTGTGTTATTGGATTCACTGTATTTTCTTGAAATTGATGGGATTGACATGTTCATTAATAAGATTGACCTAAAAATCAATGAGATCATCCTGCTAAATGATGATTTTACATTATTAGCTTTAATGTGTTTTTTTTGAAATCAATGAGATTGACCTATAAATCAATGGTATTGGTTAAAAAAATAGTGAGATTGACCTACTAATCATTGAGATCAAACAAGGTAATTGTGTTTTTTGTGTTTCTATTTATTAAAATGATGAACTCATCCTATAAAATGATGATGTTATCCTACTAATTGGTGAGGTCACAAAAAATGTATCTTTAATTCTCTACAAAATAATAACATTGATTTTAAATCAATGAGATCGTCCTATATAATGAAAATATTACTCAATGTGAATTTTCTCAAGGCTTAAAAATATATAATTTTAATTTCTTTTGATAACCAACTTCATTTTCTAAATTGTTAATCTATTTTTTATCGGTTCTTATATCTTTAAATGTTTTTTTACACAATTAACAAGACAAAATTCATTCATCTTTATATTTTTTGCTTAAACAAAGAACATATACTTTGATTTGGTGCTTCTACAAGCATTTGCATTCATCATTTACTTAAAGTATTTTTGATTTATTCTTATTTATAAAATAGTGTGTCTATACTCTCCCCTTGCCCCCTTTAGGGATCTTTAGTGAGCAAAAAAACATTCTTACTTTATTCTTGTCTACCTAAAAGATTGTTTAGATTGTGTTCTTATCTTTCCCATTCGTGGGGTCCTGAGAATTAGAAATAAACACATCTTTCTACTTTTATTTTTTGACTATGTGAGGTGGACTTCATCACCTTATTTTGAGTTATTAGGGTAAATTGACTAGGATGTCATTACCCAACATTCATACCAAACCCATTATCTGATAGGGCATATAAATTGAGGCTATGTTAGCAGTATCTTAGCTAAAATTTCCCTTAAAGCTTGACTCAACTAGTAGAACTTCACAAAAATCTTATATATGAAGTGGTCTCAAAGGGATTAGATTCTCTAGTGAATGGCATATTAAGTCTTGACATCTGATTTATGGATTCATGCCCTTCCAGGACCATCTTGAAATCCAAATGAAAACTTTAGGATAAAAACCAATTTTATCATAGAATTCTCATTGATGCAGGGGTGCAAAGGTGTCATCCCCCAAAGATTGCCTTTTCATATATACCTTTGAGAGGGGTGGGATTAAAACACCACCATAATTTATTTTAATTAATTAATTAAAATTTAAACTTTTAAAACCTCTCAAAGGTGAATATATAAAAAGGATAAGTGATTATGCCATAATCTTGTATCAGTTCCTAAGGTACATTCATGATTACTTGAGTATTTTGTCAAAAAACTATTTTGTGTTCAAAACCACATCTAAGAGCACATCAAGTCCTAATAAACTAAGGTATAAAAACATGTATTTATGTATTAATTCACACATGAAGGTGTTATGCTTTCCAATCCATCCTTTACCATTTCATGGTGTTTTGCCTTGTAATTGGAACAAACTTTTGTCTTATTTTCTCATTTATCACAATTATGTTGTCTATTCATTTTTGGATTCAAACTTAGGTTTTTTATGACAATTCAAATTTAAAATTACAAAACCATTCGATCTTATTCCAATTTCAATTCCAAAGTTAGAGTCAAAGACCAACCAAGATCAACCCCTTCTCAAATATAAGTATCATTTCAAGCATGTCTAGGTACACTCACAATGGAGTCTCTTATGACATTATTTTTGAGGAGGAAAAATTATAAGATCCTTATAGATACCTTAGGAATTGCAAAAATAGTGAGGATGGTGAATACCACACAACTGTGTTTGAATATCTCCCTCCCATTATAGGATTTAGTCAAGGCCAATTTGAAAATCAAAGCTGGGAAGATAAATATGAGGTACTCTTAAGACTATTAGAATATAGATCTAAGCACCCACATAACTTCCCCATAGATAAATTACACAGACTTGTTTGAGTAAAGGAGTTAACTCAAGCAATATCTGTTAACCAAAGTTAGCCTCTTAACTAAAGTTCAAAACCAACCATTGCATCATCTAGCAAAGGGAAATGGAAACTTGTTGAACCATCCTAACATTGCCAAATTATTGATTCCATGATATAATATATTAGTTAACATTACAAATATCATATTGTAGTTTATTTTATGACCTCTCTAGATGTGATTTCGTTCAATAATGCCATATTTATAGACCAAAACCAATCACTTTAATAACCACTATAAAACTTGGCTAATTCTACATCTAATGTAGATCCATTGACTCATTATGAACAGGTAATTCCAATGAATGCTTCATAACAAGTTTCACTTGACACACAACATACCTTTTTAATCACCAATAAGTCTTTCCAATGTGTAACAAGTGCTTAATAATTTGCAATAGTAAGTTGAAAACACTCCACCACCACAACAAGTAGTGAGTAGTTCAAAACACACATTGCCTACCTCTTTTAATTTGTAACAAAAATGGATTCATTTGAACCAACAACAAATCCCATTTAATTAATAATAGTAAATTTATCAAAATCAGAAATAGATTCTTAAAAATCAATAATGCCTTACCAATTCCCATCCAAATTTGAACCAACAAATCCCTTACCAAACTTAGAATTCAAGTTATAGATTGAATATCCCTAACAAAACTATACAAAGGGGGTCCATTCTTACTTATGCCAATCCCAACCAAGCCCATCAATCCATGAATACCCAATAAAATACCTTCCTTCCATTATAAAGTGCTCCCAATATCCAAGAGTGGAATACGATGAAGGAAATAGTCTCAGGATTTCAAGAAGACAACCAAAGTAAAAAATATAAATTTGACAAAATATACCCCTACCCTTTTGACCTAAGTTTTATCTTAGTACCTTTCCCACCTTATTCTAAACTACCAAATTTTGATAAATATAAAGGGAAAGGTGACCCAAGAGACATTTATAGGCATTATTTGTCACATGTCAAGAGGTAGCTTTCTGTAGTATCTATTTGCTTTGCTTATTTTCACATAGTTTAGGTGGACAAGCCTTGGAATGGTTCCTCAAACTACCAAAAGGACCGGTAACAAATTTTTATGACTTGTAATAAAAGTTTGTCAATCACTTCTACTATAACATAGAGTACAATTTAAATAAATTTGATTTGTGTAATGCTAAATAATGGGGAGAATAAAGATTCTTGACATTTTTACAAAGGTGGAGATCCCTAGCTAGTATTTTTTCACATAATTTTTTAGATAAATAATTAGCTGGTATTTTTACATAGAAATTAAAAGTTGATTTTGATTATAATCTAAGACTTCATTATGCAAACACATTTGAAGAGATCATTTATAAATATGTGCGTATTGAAAAGGAATTTATTGATAAGGGTCTAGTTAAGATATAATCTCAAGCTTAACCACCAATCCAGACTCAATCAACAATTCAAGCAAGCATAACTAAAAAGCCTAAGGCCTTCAATGAAAATAAAAACGTAGTTGGTAATGGGGTCACATAAGCAAGGCATGTGCAAATAGTATAACCACCACATCTATAAAATAACCCACCTAATACACTATTCACACTATAAAGAGCTCCCCCACAAAGAGAAAAATTATAAAATATAGTTTCAAAAACTAAGGGGTGCCCATTGAGGGTGTTTCAAAAATTGGTAGTAGCTAATGTGATTATTTGCCAATTCCAAAACCCTTTCTGGAGGGTCAACCTAGCCAACATAATATTTATATAATGAGTACTATGATTACCATCATGTTGTCATCCATGCAATCTATATATGCATGTAACTAAGGTATGTTATCCAAGATCTACTAATAAATGGAGAAATTGAGTTGGAGAAAAATCTCCCAATACCAACTAGGATATGGGTATCTACAAGGATCCCTTCCCAAAGCACAATAATCAATAATAAAATAATAATCAAAATCAAATATAGTGCTAGAATCAGAGCCAAGCCAATCATAATCAATATCATGATACCTAAGCTAACCAAATTGGTTATTGTAATGTCCCATATGATTATGGCAATGTTGTAGGGCATGTGACAAGTAACTACGTCACTACTATTAAGGTCATTCCTTATACACCATATAACACTCATCAGATTCTTATGCCTTCTATTTTTGGACCACCACCTTTGTCTATAGATAATTACACACCAAGTTAAATCAATTTAATTATTTCTTGACCTTTAAAAATCACTATTACTGGACCTTTTCTTAATTCATCTAATTCAAATAACTCCCTCCCAATTTGAAATTGTGTATTCATAACTAGATGTCCAAGAGTTAACCTCAAAGTCCCTTTGCCTTCCTCTAATACCAATTCCATTCAAAACTTTTCACCTTATAAATACAACCCATCTTACCCTATTATTGAGAAGCTACATGATATTGGTGAATAATTAAGCAAAACACCTACACAAAATTCCATCATGGATATCCTACATACATCAAAAGTTTATACGAAAATATTGAATGACCTTATCCAAAAATCTAAGGTACCTAATGACATTTATCCTACCTAATTTCAAGCTCTTATAGGGAATTTGTCCCCAGGGCAACAACCTACATTCGATCAAAATGATATGTATGTCATCCATTGGTCTCTTACATAATAATACTCTGTATATTGAAGTCATCATTTCTCACCAAAAATTCAAGAAGGTTCTTATAGATAATGGTTTAGGGTTGAATATAAATTTGTTGAAGTTGATCCAACATTTGGTATATATAGCAATATATATGCATCCAAGTACATCATTATCAAATCTAACAATAATTTAGAAAGGGAATCTTCAGGTACCATTTTTTTGCCTATCATTATTGGCCCTGTCACCCATGAGGTTCTTTGTAATGTCATTGATATAGTTTGAGCTATAAAATAAATTTTCTTCATCTGTGGATCCATGAAGTATGAGCAGTGCCTTACACATTATACCAATGTATCAAATGCCCTCTTTTTGTATTATAAGTCATTATTCCTAGTGACTTACAACCATACCAATATTATAAAAACCTAGAAGCCACGTATGAGAACTACAATTATTGTCTTAACACTAAATTTTTAGGCAAGAATAATAAACAAATTATTTATGAGTGTCCAAAATATATTTACATTTAACCTAATGACATTATTTCCACTTCTTCTAATCTTCCTCATATATCAATTTCCTCTCACTTTACCATTAAAGAGACTAACATTTCCACATATAGTATTCATGATGCTTTCCACATTGGTAAACTACCTAGGTCTCTTAAATCCTATGAAATACCTAAACCTACCACAACCCTTGGTAGGCCCAATATGGTAGGGAAAAATAAGTTTTATTCTCATAAAAAACAACCACTTGTGTTTGTAAAAGATATATTACCAAACCAAGATCACCCTACTAGTTTTAAAGGATCTTGGTTACATGTTGATGGTTTTACTATGTGCTTTCAAAGCACTAAATACCCCATTCCTAATAATATCATGGAAAATCAAGACTATAAAGGAAAATGTCTAGGGGCAAAAGCATAAGGCATTATTGAACCTTCCCTCATGAAAAAACATATAATAAATTGAGGTCTTAGATTCACACCACCTAGGGGTGGCCCCATAGATTTTGAGAGTGATGTTACTTTATTTACTAATGAAAAAAATCTTGAAAGTGACACAATGTCCCATTATAACACATATAACGAGGTTTTATTTATATTGATACTAATGCCATTATTACCATCATATCCCATTCTCCCCTTTCCCTATATTATAAAAACCTAATTGATTGGGACTAACAATATTCTATCATACCATTAGATGAATTTTAGAACGAAGAGTATAATGTTGAGTCATGGGTGTCATATATGGGTTTTTAGTTGGTGATCATAAATATGGATTTGACTTCACATTATATTGTGCTACCTAATTTGGAGAGTAGGTGAAATTCCTTAGTCATAAAAAAATGTAAAACTTTGAGATCCTCTAGTGAAAACCTCTTTAAGGCACCCTTGGATGAGGGAAAAAGTAAAGAAAAAGATAAGTCCATATGTGAAAACTTAATTTAGGGGCCCTTGGATGGGGAAGTTCACTTACCTCCTTAGGAAGCTCAATGTCCTCTAATTCCAAGTATTATAGTTGGTTTCAACATAAGTCTAAAGGAATAAAGAGTCTTTAAGCAATTGGTTCAATATTTTCTAGAATAGTTTATTAATTGGCCACTACTACACATCTTTGATTCTAATTCTTCTTACATGGGTGATCCCTATGGATCACAAGAAATTGAAGAAGTTCAATTTCCTTCATTACTAATAATTATTGAAGATGGTTTTACACTACCTGTGGAAGATACCACATAAGTGAACATTGGCACTTATGATGATCCAAAAATACTTTAATTAGGCATGTCCCTCACTATTGAGAAATTAAAATTCATATTGTTATCTTGGAGTAATTCATTGACATATTCATATGGTCCTATGTAGACATGCCATGTTTAGATCCATATTTCATGTTGCATCATATTTTTATGCATATAGATGCTAAACCTATCAAACAAAAGCTATAGAAAATACATTAGTGTATTTCTATCCTTGTCAAAAAGAATTATTGGGAGTAGGTTTCATTAGACCACTTGATTACTTAGAATGTATATCAAACATTGTTTGAGTAATCAATAAACCATATGGAATTCACTTGTGTATTGATTTCAAAGATATCAAAAAATCACGCATTGAGGATGACTTCCTCTTGCCAAATATAGACATGATATTTGACTCAATGATAAGATACAAGATGTTGTCCCTCATGGATGGATTCTCAGAATATAAACATATAAAAATATTTCACTTAAATACCAACATGAAACAATGTTCACCACTCTATGGAGGACATTTTTTTATTAAGTCATGCCATTTGACTTGAAGAATGCTAGTGCAACTTACCAATATGCCATGACTATCATATTCCATGACATGATGAATGATATTATTGAGGTCTATGTATATGAAATCCTATATAATTCAAAAATATGTGTAATAAACCCTAAACTTCTATGAATAATTTGAGATACTTCATGAATATAAGGTATGCCTTAATCCTAAGAAGTGCAGCCTTGGCATCACTTATATAAAATTTATAGGGTTTATTATATCATGTAGAGGCATCAAGTTGTTAATTCTAAGGTTAAATATATTTTATAAATTCCTCCTCTCTCTAATCTAAAGTAGTTACTTATCCTACAAGTCAATATCTAGTAAATTAGCTAGTTCATTTCACAATTGGTAGATAGGTGTCATCCTTTCACTCACCTTTTTAATAAAGGTGTCACATTTCAATGGGATACAAGTTGTTAGAATTTTTTTAAAGAATTGAAGACCTATTTAGTTAATCCACTAGTATTTACCCCACCTGCACTAGGCATACCATTTCTCCTTTACATATTAGTAATAGAACATTCATTGGGGGCAATTTTGGCTCAGTATGATAAACATGGCAAAGAGTATGAAATTTACTATTTGAGATGAATATTTGTCACTTATGAGAAAAATTATTCACCAATTAAAAATACTTATTTATCAATGGTGTTTTCTTCCCAAAATATAAGTCAATACATGTTAAATAAAAAAAACCCAGTTTTATATCCAAGATTGATCCCTTCAAATATCTATTATCTAAGAAAACTTTGATAGGTCGCATGGCCAAGTGGTTAATGTTGTTAAGTGAATTTGATGTTGAGTATTAGAACTATAAATCCATTAAGGGGAATGTACTTCTAGATCAACTTTTTTAATTTTATTTGTTTTATATTAATCTTCTCATCTTTTTTTTTACCAGACGAGTCAATCTTGACCCTAGAAGAAGTGCCCATTGAATCCAAATAATGAAAATTATACTTTGATGGTTCATTCACATCTTGTGGATTTAGAGCCAATTTTTTTCATCACACTACAAGTGGATCTCATTCCTAAGTCATTTCAAATTATATTTCATTTCACCCACAATATGGATGAGTACAAGGCACTCATTGCAGAATTCTATTTTGTCATATAATGGAACATTAAATAGTTAATGGTATATGGGGATTCCTATTTGATCATTAATCAAGATACATATCAATACCAAACTGTAGATGATAATATTTTAACCTAAAAACATATGGTTGAAAACCTCAACCAACATTTCAAATATTTAGTTTGAGAAGATACCACGAATTAATTATCGATCAATAGATGAAATGGCAATCATTATGTCCATGATAGTAGTGGCTAATAGTGTCAAAGAGTATCAATTTATTAGTCAGAACCTTATTCAACCAAATCATGTATAACTAGATTCTTAGATGGTATGTGATATTATTAATCCCAATCCTCCTTGGTACCAAGACCTATATGCCCATCTCCAAGACCAAATTATTCTTGTTAACTTATCATGAAACCAACACAAGGCCTTCATTCATAATGCTTCCCATTATACCTTAATTAGTAATACACTCTATTTAATAGGCTATAATGGAATGCTGATTTATCATTTAACTTCAAGAGAATCCAAACTTGTGATTAAGTATGTACACCAAGGAATTTATGAGTCCCACACTAACAACATGGTCGTTGCCAAGAAACTCCTTCAAACAAGGTATTATTGGACAATAATGGAGATGGATGCTTATCAATATGTTAATAAGTGCATTTATTGTCAAAGGTATGGTGATTTGTTCCACAATCCTTCTTGACTACTCCAATCTATCACAACTCTATGGCCATTTTTAACATGAAGACTTGATCACATAGGGAAAAATATCCCACTTCCTCTAATGGCCACAAGCATATCTTCACTACTATGGGATATTTTACTAAGTGGATAGAGGCCATTACCCTAATTTACATAACTAGAAAGTATATTTCCATGTTCATTTATTATCACCTCATTGGTCACTATGGCATTCCCTCCACTATTATATCTAATAATGGTTGATTGTTAAAAAATAAAGATGTAAAATCCCTCTGTACCTAGTTTCATATTAAGCATAAAAGGTCCATGCCCTAGTTTCCTCAAGGTAATGGCCAAGCTAAGGCATTAAATAAAACCATTATTAATATTCTTAATAATATTGTTAATGACACTGGTCATGCTAGGCACTTGCAATTATTCTTAGCCTTGTGGGCTTATCATACATGTACCCACATGTCTATTGGAGACATACCATACTCTTTAATTTTAGGTTATAAGGCCATTCTCACTATGAATATTGAGTTTCCCTCTCTAATATTTTCCTTGAAGAATGTTGTTGATGATGAATATTATATAGTTACCATATTACAAGAGCTAAATCTCTTGGATGAGAAAAAGTTAGCTACATTAGACCATTTGATAGCTTATCAAAATTAATTATGCCACATTTATAAAAAACATATTCTTCATATAAAATTTGAAGTTGGTGATTTAGTGCTAAAGGAAAATCAGAGGAATACCAACATAGAGCGTAAAAAAGAAAGGTAAGTTTGAATCTAATTGTTTGGGTCTAAATTTTATTACTAAAAATTATGGTTTTGAGGCATATATTCTGGCTACACTAGATGGAAAAGAGCATGAAGAGCCTATGAATATTTTTCATCTCAAATGCTTATATGATTAACTGGATTAAACCATTATCTATGAAATCCCTTTCTTGAGGGCATCCATTTTGCATTCACCCATTTACCTTGTTTTATTATTCCTTAGACTGTTCTTATCCTTCCTCATATTTCTCATTATTGTCATGATCTTGATTATGATAAAAAAGTGTTACATGTAGATTCAGAGACCATTTCTAAAGGTAATCCAAATTGATCAACATCAATAACCTCTTTACAAACACATGTATCAGGGTATGTCAACATGCTTTTTACCTAGTTGAGAGTTCCTTGAGATGTCCTCTAAATAATTCTCCCTATATTATTTTTGCATTGTCTGCGCCTCTTATTACTATTCTACCATTTCATGGTATTTCCCTTTGCATCAGGTTATGTTATTGGTTCATGGTTGGTACCATTGTAGTCAGTTTAAGTATTGTTTGAACCCCCATCTAAGGTTATTTTTCCTTTTCTAGATGATTCCTTGTATATTTGCGAATTTTACTTTACTTTCCTTATGCCAAAAAACTAAAAAAATTGAAAAGACCTAAAAATCCTTAAAATCAAAAATTTGATAAAATCAACTTAAGATCTCCAAAAGAGATATAAAGCTACCAAATCTTTGACCCTTTTCTCATCCTACTCATTGGTATCTCTTGGTACTATTTTAGGTGGGAAACTCTTATCCAATCCAAATTATTTATATGTATCACTACCATTTATTCATTACATACTCCCATTTTTGGGAGAAATACATTAGCCTAAGATCCAAGCATACTATGTAGGAAATGTTTGGATGCATGGGCATCTCGGGTCAGCGCAACCACTCTTCATTTCCACTTCCATTCCCATTTTATATAATTATTGTCTTATAATCTTTCCATTTTATGAGAAACCATTTTTTTATTCTCTTATCATTTTGAGAGCAACCATTATCTTACGCTCTTACCATTTTATTAGCAACCATTATCTTAAATTCTTGTCATTATACAAGTAACCACTATCATATGTTCTCACCATTTTATGATAAAACGTTGTCTTAAGATCTTAATTTTTGTAAACCCTTCCTATTTTTACTCTACAAATTATTTTTTCTCTACTTGTCATCACTTTTATTCTATCCCGAATCCTGAGAGTACATTTAGCTTTAGGTCCTTATAAACTATGTAGGCAACATCCATTTGCATGGTGTATTTGGGGGAATTTCATCCACCCCTTATTATTTTATTCCCCATTTCTTAGTATTAATCATCGATTTATCTTATCCATCATCTTATTGACTTGGTAGAAAAGTATTGAAGTGGAATGCCTTATTAATCACACATGCACAATTGATTAGTCACTTGAGTTAAATATTCTTGTGTTGTGTTTTTGCATGTTTTAGTTATCTAATTATTTTCCTCTTTTTTTAAACATTTCTTATTTTATTTTTTGTTTGTGTTTAATACAACCTTTTTTAGATTTAAGTCTTGATATTTCATATCTTGGCCTAAGGTGTTTACACTTGCATTTAAACTATTTTTTTATTTATCTTTTGTTCACATGCATTATGTTTTACACTTAGGTATTGATGTTATATATCATGATCTTAAGTTATAAATATTTGCATATAAATTAGTCCCTATGCAATTGACATACACTGTTATCATAGGTTATTTATACTTACGATGCATATTATCATTTGTAAAATTAAAAACCAAGTGCTCATGTTTTATACACCAATGTTACACCAAAATCATATCTATAAGAATGATATATCTATCTAATATATGATCAATATGTCATTTCATTTTACATAATCAAATCACATGAAAAAAATTGAAACAAACATGGCTATCTACATGCTAATTAAATATATGCAACTCTTACATAAGCATATACCATTTAGTCATACCACATGTTACATCCATGAAAAAAATACAAAGTTCAATCTTAACTAGCAGTAAAGATAATAGGATCATGGAAAATAAATAAACATCAACATGCATATTTTGTTGAACAATCTACATTTAACATCTTAGTAAGAAAATCAGGGGTATCATATATAACAAAAGAATATCAGAGTCTATGTACAACATATACATAAGGTAATGAGTGCCATATACATCTAAAAATCATAGTTTCATACATCACAATAATATTTACATCTCATACATATAAAAATCATGGAGTTATAACCAAAATATTAACTTTGATTTTGTCCATCCCTAAGGGGATTCTAATTGAACCTATACCCTGTACCTAATATTGCTAGACATGGTGATGGTAGCCCCATAACTCTATAATGATGTGTGGGATAGGATATTGATATCTCTAAGGCTATAATATGAAATAATATGGAGGTCCAACTAGTCCTCTAGGTACATGTGTACTCTCTGAAGAAGGGATCCCTACCCTCTATTATCACTACTAATTCATATGGTCTCTGATAATAAGTTGTCTTATCTTTCACTCATAGGGAATAATTCGTTGCCTATAGGGCATCATCCTTATTTGGATAATATTAGATAGTGACTTAAAAAACCCTAATTATCATAATCTATCATGCCTCATCTCACTTCCCACAACCTTTGAACATCTGCCTAGGATTTGTCTCACTCTATGTATGCCTTGTCCTTCTTATTGATAGTTATTTTAAGATCTACATCCCACATCATGAGATACCCTTAAAGGCTAGTTAGATGGGTAACCTACCCTCTCAATGTTAAAACATCTATGTTATAGGCTATAATGATACCCTATAGCATCATGGTCTTCACATGAGTTGTCACCAACTTAGCTTATAGTCTTTCCAAATCCTCCTCAAAATATATGATCTCTGCTAATCTAGAAGTAATATCTCATTGCAGTCTATCTAAGAGGGTTTGATCATCTACTAATCTAGTGGCCTCAAAGGTTCCTTCCTCATTTACACCCTACTTAGAGCCACCAAATACTACCTCCATCATATGTGTTTCTATAGGAGGTCCTTACCCTCCATATTTTCCCCCATATTGTCTATCCTTAGTCTCTGATCTTGAATATATCATCAAGGGTGAAAAATGTACACTTGAGGCTTGGAAAACCTAATGTGTAATGTGATACATGGGCTTAAAATTTTCTATCTATATAATATTTTTCATAAGAACCTACATAACATATTAAGAGGAACCTATGGTACATCATATTACATTAGGACATATCCATGTACTTGTGTATGTCCCTATACATATGCATATCCATATATTTACCCATATGGAGATCCCTAAACTAGGCCCTACCTCTATCTAACCCTCCTCTAATGTTATCCTAGTTGTTGAGGCTAGGGTCAAGTCAATTGTTTAGGCATAAAACCTATCCCCCATGCTATAAAAGTGTCTATAATGATTACATCGACCACTCCTCCTGCATATGGTTAAATTAATAGATGTATAGCTAGGTAGATCTAAATTATCTTTTCTCTAGGAATAGGTGGTCCCCACTACCTCATATCTTGAGTAACATGAGCAAATAAGTGTGGTCCCTTAGTTGAATCTTGCCAAAATCCAAACTACTATTGAACCTGATTAAACCTGTACCACTCCACTATGAAGTCATGTCACCTTGTGATATAACAAGGTGTAAGCATATACTAGGTGATAAATCCATCCTCCACCCAATCAAACTACACAACCATGTAGGAGATCTATATAAATTTTCCATCCACCATCTCATCTAAGGGTCAATAATAATAATAAAAATATCCTATATAGCCTTGAAGGGCAACCCATATATGATACCAACCAAATATTAGTGGGTCATGGACTCCTCATTATAACTTCTAACTAACTAGTCATTCAATAAATATGTGTTCCTAAGACCAGACCTATAATAATGTGTTTAGACCAATATTATAGCCACTCTAGTAGGTTACTATATGCAAATCATGGTACAATAGAGCCATTACTATAGGGCCCTATATAAACATCTGGTTAAGTCCAACATATCTTGTACCACTCCTATCAAACTAATATAGAAAAAATATCTACTATTATTAGGTATCAAGAGGCTATTGACAATCACCATCAAAATCACCACCTCATTGGGCACTAAGGCCTTTGTTGGTAGTGGAAGAGCCAATGCCTATCCTTATCCTAATACCACTACTACTAATTCTATATCACCACCAATTTTATGGATGACATCTAGAGGAAATTATATATCTTATATGAAATCAATATAGATGGTCCCACCCTCAATCATAATGTCTATGATTCATATCAAGTCCTCTAGTAAGGATAGCCTATCATGTTGCATCTATTGAATCTTTGGTCCCCAAATGAGAAGTCATAAAATAATTCATATATCCTCCAATGTGACCATGGAATTACATGTTGGTAAATGGAATATTAATGTCTCAAAGTGCCAGTGTTCTTCCAATGCTAACAAATAAGTTGTGTCAACTCAAATAACTAGCATCCATGTCATGTGAAGCAACCTTACTACCACTAGGAATGTTACCATGTCCTCGATCATGATACCAAGATGGTATATCACTCATGAAATCCACTCATATGTTGTCATGATCACCACTCACTCTTTAATATCATAAGGCATGTCAAAATCACTTCATCGATATATCTATTTCTACTAATTGATCCATATTACCACTTTCTTCTACTTTTAGACTTAGTATTTATTCTTATAGCCTATTTGTCCTTTTCTTCTACTTTTCTTTGTTTTAATTTTAGTGATCCCTCTTTTTATTGGTAATATCACCATTTGATAGGATGTTCCAACCATTTTTATCTAAGCTAATTTATGATCTTACTATTTCTAGGCAAGTTCACCATTTAGTAGATCATCCTCACTGATTGGCAGACAATCTTGTTGTTTAACATGAGTTCACCATATACGAATTTTTCACTCAAAAATGTAATTTTGATTATTTATAAACATTATTTTTATTGAAGTCATTTTTTATTTAAAAAAGTGACCTTGATATTTTGGTGATTTCTAACCTTTTGGGTGATATCACCAAATTAGGTATGGCCTTGTTATTTAGCTGGTGATCTCACCATTTGTGTGAGTAATCTCACCATTTTCATTTTTTGAAAATAATGAGTTCACCATTTCATGACATTAATAAAGGCATTAAATATAATTAATTACAAAATTGACCAATGAAAATTGTACTTATGATGCCCTACTCCTTACCAATCATCGATACTCTTGGACACACTTACCAAGTTACGTATGGTGTGGGATATGAACCATTTTATTCATTTCTCTTACGTACAAAACTAGAGATCTAAATTTGAATAGGGGGTAAACATTAATAGTTATCACCCCTAAGGGGTAATTTTATAGCCTAAATTTTGAATTTCCCCTTGCCCTATTATGTTTCATTATTCTTTCCAAGAGGTTTATTTTTAGCTCATTTGTCTATTTTTCATCATGTTTTCTTCTAATTGCTCTATTTTTCAGCCTCTTCTACTAAAGCATGTGTTGTTTTTATATTTGGGGAATTTTTATGAGCTTTTTTTTGTATCATGTAAATTCAACAAAAGTGGGAATAAAATCATTTCTTTTGATTATGATCATTTTAAGTGACCTTTTTACTCTTTGAAAAGATGTTACTTCATCTAAATATGTTACCACACCCTTTCAAATAGGGTTAAAATGTAGGAATCAATTTTTTTCCACTTTTGTGTCAAAATTTCAAGTCAGAATGACTTCCTATAATAATTCACAAACTAGACCAAATACCATCAAAATACCCTAATTCATCCACACACATCACATGTAGTTTCTGAAACATATCGATACATCCCTAATTGGGGAAATACACTATAACCAACTATTGGCTTCATTTAAATCAATGCAATTCAAATTAACACTTTGTAGGTAATGTTCTAGTGTAATTAATTGAAGAAAATATTCAAAGTTTGATATTGCATAAAGTACCTAAAAGATGATTATGATTAATTATCTAATTCAAACAGAATCGATTGGATAAATGAAAAATCCATGGAAATTGGCTAATAAATAATTATGTCATATTCAAAACTCAATAAATATCTAAATCATGACATAATCCATAACATAATCTAGAAAGTTGGAAAGCACTAGGCATCAATGGAAACAAATATCAAGATTAAGGTAAGACATTCCTCATTAATGTAACCTCTTTCCAAAATAATAAATTTATTTTCCTCTAAAATTGAATTGAATTGTAGCCATTCATCTTGATCTTTATTCAAAGGTCATAATAAATCTAGAAACCCTATAATACAAGGGCCACCATAAACCAAATTTAAGCTTGATTGTGAAAAGAAACTCTATAAAAATCCTCCAAAAACTTTACCTATTCTATTCTAATTGATCCAATCGATCCAAAAACTATATGAGATAGAGTTTGGGAAGATGTTGATGCCTCTTACATCATGACATTGTTAAATAATTTGAGCTCTATATCTAGGCACAATCATGTTTATGAGACAAATTTGAAGGAGAGTCCATGAGGAAAGTATAAGTCTACTTGTTTATGCTTTCTATTTGTTATTTATTTCATATACCTTGCCTAATCTAAGGAGTTATTATTAAGGAGTTATATTTCATGATTTTTGTTTATATTTTGAATACTAAAAAATAAACTAACTCTTTTTATATTTGTGGTTTATAATTGGTAAAATAGTTGTAGTGTATTTAAGCAATTGTTCATCAGTAGAGGGTTTCTTAGGTTTAGTGACAAGATCCTTGTGAGCAGGTTTATGTCTATAATTGACTTTAGCTTCATTCACATACTGAGATTTAGTATAATATTGATCATAATCAACATCAATTGCATAAATATTATCATTTAAATGTTGTGTATTAGAAGTAGAAGATTATTTTTAAGGTTTGGATGTTATGAGTTTAGTAACCTATTTCTTATGATAAGCTTTGTGGTAATCATGATGACTTATGTTGATCTTAGTATCATGGTTAAATGTATCACCTAATAGGAAGGAAGCTATAAATTTGATAAGTTTATGACATCTTTCACTAGAATAACTAATATTAGCATATAAATAACATAATTTATTAGGATCATACCATGATGGGGGGAATTACTATTATAAATTAAGGGTTTAGATGGAGATAGTAACTGTTTCATTTGTGGTACTACTAATAGTGAGTGGGAAATAATTTGATTATCTATTTTAACTAATCTTAATTTTATTTGAGGATTAGCATTTGTAATTTCATTATTTTAAGTTGGGAAAGATTCCTTAATTGAACTATGGGTTGGCTCTAATTATCTCATACGGAAATATTATTTTTTATTTTGATCAAATGCTTCATTTAAAAATTATGGGGAAAATGTTTGAACCTTGCATTAAAGATAAGGTGTTAAAGTAATGATAAATAATTTAAGAAGATTATCATTAGTCATGTTGTGATTTTATTTATGATCTAATTATTTCCACCATTTTATGAAAGCATGAGTTGATTCTATGAGTAATTGCTTAGCATTAATGAAATGACAAATAATTTTCTAGAAGATCATTTTTTTGAGATTCTTTAACTAAAGCATTGACTAAATCTTTTAGTTGTGAGATATAATGTTGAGGTAGTTGATTGTACTATTCAAAAACATCTCTTATAAATGTTTTGACTAAAATTTTGGTAGTAACAAAATTATTAGTTTGGGCCCATTCCTTGTTGAGATTACCAAATTATTTAAGGAAAGTATTAAGATCTTTAGTTCCATAATATTTAATGGTTAGAGATATATTTCCAATATCAATGGATATTATAAAGGGAGATAATGGTTCAATTTGAAGATGTTAAAGTATCTTGTTATGTATAAGATGTTGAGGAATGTTATCTCCATTAGCATATCTAAGAGGAGGAATAAAATTTTGGTTATTTTGAGTCATGATGAGTTGAGGTTGATTAGTCATTTATAATATGTGATGTTTCATTTGCATCATTTGGGAATTGTTGGTTTTTATATAATTGTTTTACTCAATTTTTTACTTTTCTTTTAGTGTGAAAGAAGAAATAAAACTGAAAGAGAAGGGTGTGTAAATAAATACCTAGTAGAAATTGTGTGCATGATCTAGATGATGTGAGAACTCTTATTTGACTAGGGAAGAAGTATACCTATAATAAGACAAGACTAAATAAAAATTGTTTGTTAGACAAGTAAATGGGTGGATTGCCTAACAAGAGCTAGATCTAAGATAGCATGAACTATCTAGAAGGTTGTTAATCCACCTTCTTGATACAAGTAAATATTTGATAAAAAAGAAAGTTGAATAACATAAAAGTACTAGATCTAAAGAAATAAATACTTTTAAAATGAAATATTAATGTTCTAATAAGATAACATTAAAGTAAATGCTAAATTATTAAAGAATTATTCAAGTCTGGTTAGGTTGTTATTTCTAGTCTATGAGGTGATAGAGGTCTATAACATAGGGTTTGGTTAGTGGTTGAAGGTTGTTGATTCTATGTAAAAAGGGTTCACATTGTGACCATCAGTGATTAGGCTGATTGTTGATGGTTAAAGTAAGCATCGATGATTTGAGAACTAACTATCGATAGTTAGAGTGACTGATAGTAGTTTGGTAGTTGATTGTCAATGGTTAAATAGTCAACTATTTTTAGTTAATATTGATGGGTTTGGTTAAGGTAAAAGGTTAGATGCATAGGTTAGAGGTCAAAGGGCATCACACATTAGGTTGTTGGAGGTTGGTTGATTGGTTGAGAGGTTAGAGGTAGCTAGTTAGAAATGGTTTGGTTTAGGTAGAGGTATCAAAATGAAAACAAAGTAATTAAATACATGAAAAATAGATACTTAGCTTTGTTAGTGAAGTTGATTGAATATTTTGGTAAAGCCTAGAGGTATTTTGGTAGAGGTTTGGGTCCCTGTTACACCTGCATAAGAAAATTTGATAACCTAGATATGAGATTTTCAAATCCTTTTTCCTTCTTACCATTCTTTTATAAGAATTTGCTAATTGAGATGGAAGAAGTTATTAATTAGGCAAAAGGAATTTTATAATTAGATAAGGAAAAAGATGCTAATTAAGAATGTTTTAAAGCTAGTTTGCTTCGCATAAGGAAGTTATTAAATTTTATGCATAACTTATCTCATACATAGCTAGTGATATGTTAAATCAAGTTAAAGAAATGACCATCAATGGTAAAAGTAACCATTGCTAGTTAGATTTATGACAATCAATGGTTAGAGTGTTGACCATCAGTGGTTAGAGTGTTGACCATCCATGGTTAGAGTGTTGACCACTGGCAGTTAAAGGTTAAGTTTGGTTGAAAATGTGAAATGGTCAAGTTTGGTCAAGGTGAGTTAGAAGGTGAGTTTTTCAAATAATGTTTTGACTCAAATTTATGGTCAAAAAAGGTTTGGATGGTATTTTGGGTATTCAGGGGTATTTCAACATCTAGAACCATAGTGTATAATTTTCTAGTGTTTATATTTCACCCTTTTTTGTTATGAAGTTTGTATTAATAATATTTAAAATAAAAATGGATTATGGGTCAAAGGTTTGATTACCTTAAATATGGTAGGAGGTGATCCCACTCAAATTGAGTGTCGATAAGGTGAAGCAAAATCAAGTTTAGTTTTGATGAGTGGTTATGTGGGTGAAAATGTAGGTGATAAGGATGGTTGGTGAGGTTGGGTATTAAGGAAAAAACTTGTGCAAAAAATATGAATAAGTATGATAGTCAAGATCATGCATAAAGTAAGTTCTGAATGTTGGTAAAAATAAGGTTGAATCTAGAAGGGCAAGTGATAGGGTAACTAGGCCCCAGCATTGGTCATAGCTGATCAGGTTACTCTATAAGTCTCTAAGATAGGGTTAGTGTCTTGCATGTATCCAAGGTAGGAAGTGCTCCTAGGAAGACAAAAAATGGCTAGTTATGCATGAGGTGGTGAAAATTCAAATGTTCAATATGGAAAAGTAATCAGTGTGGTAAAAAAATGACCAAGGTAAGATCATCATAAAATATGCAAATAATTTAGGTCAAAAATGGCCAACATCAAGGTGGACATGGTTAGATGGTTGTTGGTTGGTTGGAGAGGGTATTCTATGATGGTTCATGATTGGTTTGTGGAAATAGGTGCTATCCAATGGGTGGTTGGGTATGGGTTGGTAAGGGATGTCTGAACAAACTCCATATGCACTAGGTAAGTGGACACTACCTACATAGTTTAATGGACATGAAATCCAAAAAGAAATTCATGCCAAATTTAGTTCTCTTAAAAGGTCATAGGTTTGTTTGGTCCAAGGTTGGTGAAGAAAGGGTGATCTCCAATAGTTGGGGGAGAAGGTAATATCCAAAGGTTGGATGGTTAAGGGAGAATATGCTACTCCCTAATAGGTGGTTAAGGTGAGAAAGATATGCTAAAGTAAATGCACTAGGTAGCAAAAAAATATTTAAGAGGGGTGCATATGAATTCAATCATGCCCCAAGATTTGTTAGTTGTTATTTTGTCATGGGTGAAAAGGTTAAGCTAAAGGTGGTGGTTTGGGTAGAAAGTTGGGTTGATACTGGTTTGGGTTGATTGATAAGTTGGTTATGGTTGATTGATTTGGTTTAAAGGTTCGTTTTCTTGATTGAAATAGGTAAGATGAATGGTTCATTTTCTTGGTTGGGTTAGTTTCTTATTTGAAATAGGTAAGATAAATGTTTGATTTGGTTCGCTGGCTTGGTTGGGTTGGGTAAGGTAGGATGGAAAAGTTATGACCCTATTCTTAGATGGTATCAAACCAAAGACAATACCATAAGGTAGCTATCAAATAATTGGGTAGCTTTGGTTGTGGTTGAGGTTATGTTTACCTTGGGTGAGGACTTATTAGTTAGAGGTTTATCCAATGAAATTTGAAGTGGAATAGGTTTGTTGGGTTGATAGGTTGATAGGTTGATAAGTCGATAGATTAGTTGGTTGACTTATTCGGTGCAAGTTGATAAGGTTGGTTGAGTTGAGATTGATCCACTAGAAGGTGAAGTGGAGAAGGTTGGTTTATGTTTTATGCTTATGAGATATATACTCAATATATTTAGGCATGTGATGATGTGATGGAAACATGATTTTGATTAGATACTTTTGATCATATGATGAATATGTTAATATGCATATAGTTTAGGTGACATTTAGTTTTGTGTATAGGGGATGATGTGGTTTTTCATAGATATGATTGTGGACATGTGATTGATGGTTTTGATTTTGGTCTTTCTGCATATATGGTGATGTGGTTCATAGATAAGAGCATGGATACATAATAGGTGCTAGAGTCATGGTTGTTTAAGATGTGATGTGTGGATGTTTTGAATTGTTGTTATGTGTATAGTGAAATAGTGATATGACATGGTCGATGATATTTATTGATATGATGTTGTTTATGCCATGATTAGTGATTGTTTCTTTGATGATAATGAGTTTGTAATGTGATTGTTGATGTTTTATGGTTATAATGTTTTGTTCATTGAAATGATGTGGTTAATGGAAATGGTTTATAATTTTATGATGTTTATGAATCATTACATTGATGAGAATGATGTGTTGAATGGTTTTATATGATAGGGGAACATAATGAAAGAACATGAAGTAGACTTAGGTAATAAACTAAATGTGGAAAAGAGAGAAGAAGGATGAAACATATGTCCACATGAACTAATGAATAGAGGGTAAGAAAAAGGCATGATGTGTTCATTGGTAAGGGTCACATAAACTGAAGCTAGATGGACTTAAAGAAAATAAGCCTTTTGAATGCTTCACATGATTTGATTGAAAAAAAAGGTATCTTGATCACTTTGTGTCAAGTAAGCTCATAATCCCTTGATTTTAGAGACAACATGAAGGGAAAGTAGGTGATAGGTATGGTTGAATAGGAAATGGGTGATATGGAAACCTAATGTGGGTTATCTTGCCCCTTCTATATGTGATCAAATAACCATAATAGACAAGTCCATGTATTATTATGTGTACATTGATCTATGGGGGAAGTATACTAATTTCATATATTAAATTTGATTACAACATAATAGGATAATGTGTAGACTAATCAATATGGGAAGTCTACAAATGACACTTATAAGAGCTGATTGTGGCTTACTTACTTTGATTTTAACATAGGGTTATTTGTTGCTCTTGTTATTTTGATAAGTTAGTAAAGATAATCAATGTGGGAAGCTTCAAATGATGATTTCTTAGCCATCCTTCTAGGGAGTGGTCTAGAATTAGATTTTTATAGCTGTCCTTCAAGGGAGTAGTCTATTTTTAAGCAACTTGTAATTATTGGGAGGCTATCCTTTAAGGAGTAGTCTACAATGCTAGAGATATGGACCCAAGTGATATTTTGGTATCCCAAATTATTTTGAATGCTAAATTTAGACATGGACAAGTCTACTTGGGTTTAGAGGTCTACCTCTATAGAGGTAAGACTTTAGCACAATATGTTAATGATGGATGAAAGAAAGTGGTTTGAAAGACCACTGATCATGGGATTACATATGATTAGAGATGAAAAGTATCCATGATAACTATGCCATGGGTAGAGCCATGGTATCGATGCTTAGGATTAAGATATAACTATGATGGATAATCACATGGTCCTTTATTGTAATCAATTGTCCCAAAAATAAATAGGGATAAGTAAGTCAAGGTGAAAATCACATAAACTAAGGGATGAGCTCAAGCTAGACACAAAGGTGAATGTGATCATTGTTTTAAAAATAGAAAGGATGTAGATGTAAAGCATTAAGATTCTCAAGTTATAATTTGCCTTTGAGAGAGGACAAATGATAAGCTCCTGATCTATACTTATGGGTTATGATGTAGGGTCCAAACCAATTGAAAGCAAACTTGCCTCTTTTATTTTTCTCCATATTAGTTACATGTTGGTTGATACTATGAGAGTAAATGTCCCCCAATTATTTTTTGATATTTGATTAGATGTGGAAAAGATTTGGATTGATAAAAGGTGAAGTTGGTTAAGTGATAATTGGTGGAGAAGGTTAATCTCCAATGGGTTGAGTGGTATCTAAATGGGTTTCCCCAATTTGGTCTACCATTTGATTCAAGTTAGGTTCATGACGTTTGATAATTTTTATAGGTTTAGGTAGGTTTGGTTGGTAGTTTTTAGGTGTATGCGATAAGGTGAATAAGTTGGATAAGGTTGGTAAGGTTGATAGATTAGTTGGTTGGTTTGTTCGGGTAAGGTTGATATGGTTTACAAGGATGATAAGGAAGGTTGAGGTAATTGATATGATTAATGTTGATAGGTTATTGGTTGGGTGTGATAATGACCAAATGGTTGATAGGTTGTTGGTTGGTTATAAATTAGGTTTGATTGATTATAGGTGAGGTTAGGTTAGTAAGGTAGATAAGGGTAGTCTCCAAAGGTTTCAAGGTTAAGGTAAGGTGGTTAGTTGAGAAGGTGACTCTACTAGGTAATGGGAGGAGGTGATTCTCCAATAAGTTTTGAGTTGGGTGAAGGGTAATCTCTAGTAGTTTATGGTTGGCTAATTGGTTGATAGGTTGAGGAAAAAATGTGAAGGGTTAACTTGGTTGATTGTTAAGGTATGATTTGGGTTAAAAATGGTCAAATCCTTATGGAGGGAAAGTTCCCCTAGTTTGATATTTCCATGGATGATTAAGATGAGAAAAAGGACCCCAAAGTGAAAATGTGGGTTAATAAGAAGGTTTGAAAGGGGTGAAGGTGTTATTGGTTAGTTATTAGTAGGTTAAATGGTTAGTGGTTAGTTGATTCAAGTTTGTAGATGGTGGTTTGAGTGGGATTTCTTCTATTACACCAAGGCTAGGAAAATCATGTTAGATCTGATTTAAGCAAGTTAGGATAGGGTTGGTAGGTTTGATGGGTTAATATTGGTTTGGGTGGTTATATAGGTTGTTTATGGTTAAGTTAAAAGGTATGTTTAATATGGTTGACTGATTTGGTGTAGAGGTTAGGTTGGTTAGTTGAGAGAGGTAAGATAAATGGTTCAGTTGGTTTGGTTTCATTGTTTGGTTTGGTTGGTGAGGTAAGGTTGGGTTAATGGTTGTAAGTAAGGTTAGGTCAATGGTAAGTTTTGTTGGGTTAATGGTAGGTCTGGTTTGGTTGATGATAGTTGATGTAGGGATAATGATTGTTAAGGTTAGGTTGATATTTGGTAAGGTAGGATTGATGGTAGTTTCCATAAAATTGGTAAGTAGAAGAGGAAGGTTGGTTGGTTCCACATGGGTAACTAGAAAAGGTTGTTTGGTTGGTTCTACATGGGTGAGTGGAAAAGATTGGTTGGTTGGTTCCACATGGGTGAGTGAAAAATGTTGGTTAGCTGGTTCCACATGGATGAATGGAAGAGGCTAGTTGGTTGGTTCCACATGGGTGAGTGAAAAATGTTAGTTGGTTGGTTCTATATGGGTGAGTGGAAAAGGTTGGTTATTTGGTTCTACATGGGTGAGTGGAAAAGGTAGGTTGGTTTCCTTGATTGGTATTTGTAAGGAAAGTTGAGAAGGTTCCACTTAGTTAACAAGTGGTTTGGTTAAGGGTTGGATTATGGTTTTCTTAATTATAGGTTGTCTAAGAACCAAATCTAATGGATGGGCCTCATTGTGTTGAGGGATTTGGTCAAGGGTTTCCTAAAAAATAGTGAAGAAAAAGGTTTAATGATTGATTACTTGATGATATTCAAGGCTAGGTTGGGGGAACATAGATAATATCCTTTGAAACCTCCTTGTGATCGGTAAGGTTTTGGATGAACATCTTAAAAGAGCCACATCTATCGATATCATGTTTATGTGTGCAATGATATGCACAAAATTAGTTCTCTATAAACCAAATGGGATTTGGAAGAGATTTAATGATAGGTTTGATCTACGAAAGCTTCCAAGAGTTTGTGAAGGATTGAGGCATATGACTCCCCCAGTAGGGTGTATTGCCTTTGTGAGCTAATTAGTTGGTTTAATGAGGTTTTATAATTTAGGTAGGTATGATAATTTAGATAGGTTTGGTTAGTATTTATGGGTTATATTTGATAATGTTTATAATTTGGGTAAGGTTGACAAATTGAGAGGTTGGTAGGTTGGTTGATAGGTTGATATGATGGGTTGAGGTAATTAATATGATGGTTGGGTTGATAAGATGGGTTGGTTTGATTGGCTTGGTTGGATTGATAAATTGATAAGTTGGTTGGGCTGATAGGTTGATGGGTTGGTTGCTAAGCTAAGGTTGATAAGTTTGGTTGGGGTAATGGATATAATGGGTGGTAGCAGGTGGCCCAAGGATTGGGGTGATTGATATGATAGATGCTAGTAAGTTATTGGTTGGGTAAGATGATGATCAAATGGTTGTTGATAAGTTTTTGGTTGGTTATAGTTGACATTTAATTGGTTGTAAGTGAAGGTTGATGGGTCATAGGTACCAAAAATAGATGATTCTACTTTACTAATTCTATCCATTAACATTGTAACTAGCTCAGGTTGTAGTTAACAGTTTTTTGGTTGGTTAAACTTGAAGTTTGATTGGTTATAGGTAAGGTTAGGTTGTTTGTAGGTGAGATTGGGAGCATGAGTGGCTTGTGATACAAGGTAATGTTTTAAGGAAAGAGGTTTGTCTTCAAGAAATCTATCAAAGATAGGATCTCTAGGGATGACTATAGGGAGGCTCTCCATTAAACAAAGTAATGGAGACAAGATGGTGGGAGGTAGGTTCTAGTGTGGTTTGATTCCTTAACTACCATCTAGTAAAGACTATGAGAGGAAATAAGAAATGATGAAACTCACACCTTAAACAAAAATCAAGCAAATAAAGAGTTCAAGGTAATCAAATATACACTAAAAGTGAGTTTATCTTAGGATTCCTTTTAGATCACTTTTGGCTTATGCCTTAGAGAGTGTTAAGAGGGATTTGGCTTGAAAATTGGGTACTAAAGAGGTAGTTTATGGCTAGTTTTATGTTATTCAAGCACTCAAGAGATAAATCTATGTTGAACTTCAATACATGGCTTGGTATTAGGGCCTACCCCCTCACTTCATGATCCCAAAATGATAAGAGTGTCTGGTTCTTAGACAAAATATACTACATTTAGAGTTTATACTCAACCAAAGAGTAGAGTTGGTTCTCCCCTTGGTGGTGAAATCCAAGTAGGATAGCCAAGAAGGGGTAAGGTTACTACTAGGTGATGAAATCCTAGTCGAGCCTTATCTCAAGTATGTTTTAATGTGTTAAATATTTTGTGATTTGGATTGCTATTTGATAATAAGTGTGAAAGCTATGATTAATTAATTTTCCATCTAAGTTACTAGATGAACTAAGATAAATAGACAATCAATGTATGCAAGAGGTTTATTTAAAGCTTAAAGAGAAATTTTCAAATTTCATTTGATGAGAAAATAATAAAGGAATAAAAAGGGAACTAGGTCCCACCAAGTGTGCCAAAATGTTTTACTCAAATATTTTCTTTTCATTTAATGTGAAAGAAGAAATAAAACTAAAAGAGAAGGGTGTGTAAAGAAATACCTAGTAGAAAGTGTGCACATGATCTAGACAATGTGAGAACTCTTCTTTGGCTAGGGAAGAATACATGTAATAAGACAAGACTAAATAAAACTTGTTTTTTAGACAAGTAGATGGGTGGATTACCTAGCAGGAGCTAGATCCAAAATAACATGAACTATCTGAAAGGCTATCAATCCACCTTCTTGATACAAGTTAATATTTGATAAAAAAGAAAGCTGCATAAAATGAAAGTAATAGATCTAAATAAATAAATACATTTTGAATGAAATGCTAATGTTCTAAGAAGATAACATTAAGGTAAATGCTAAAATATTAAAGAGGTTTTCATGTCTGGTTAGGTTGTTTCTAGTTTGTGAGGTGATAGAAGTCAATAAAATAAGGTTTGGTTAGTGGTTGAAGGTTTTTGGTTCTAGGTAAAAAGGGTTCACATAGTGACCATTGGTGGTTAGGCTAACCATTGATGGTTAAAGTAACTATCAGTGGTTTGATAGCTGACCATCAGTGGTTAGAGTGACTGACAATAGTCTGACAATCAATCATCAATGGTTAGGGTGACCATCAATAATTAGATAGTCAACTGTCAATAGTTACTATTGATGGGTTTGGAAGGTTGGATGTATAGGCTAGAGGTCAAAGGGAATCACACATTATGTTTTTGGAGGTTGGTTGATTAGTTGAGAGGTCAAAGGTTGATAGTTAAAAATGGTCTAGTTCAGGTAGAGGTATCAAAATGAAAACAAAGTAACTAAATATATGTAAAATAGATACTTAGCTTTGTTAGTGAAGTTGATTAAAGATGTTAGTGAAGCTTGAATTTATATTGGTAGAGGTTCGAGTCCCTGTTGTACATGCATAAGCAAATATGATAGCCTGGACATGAGATTTTTAAATCCCTTTTCCTTCTTACCATTATTATTTTATAGGAATAAGTTACCAATTGAGATGGAAGAAGTTACTAATTAGGCAAAAGGAGTTACGAATTAGATAGGGAAAAATATGCTAATTAATAATGCTTTAAAGTTGGCTTACTTCACACAAAGAAGTTACTAAATTTTATGTGAAGCTTATCTCATACACAGCTAGTGATGCATTAAATCAGATTGAAGACATGACCATCAATGATAAGAGTAACCATCGATGGTTGGAGTGCCAACCTTTGGTAGTTAGAGTGTTGACCATTGGTGGTTGGAGTGTTGACCGTCAGTGGTTGAAGGTTAAGTTTGGTTGAAAAGGTGAAATGGTCAAGTTTGGTTAAGGGGTTAAGTTTGGTCAAGGTGGGTTAGAAGATGAGTTGTTTAAATATTTTTTTGACTCACGTTTATGATCAAAAAAGGTACAGATGGTAGTTTGGGTATCTAGGGGTATTTTGACATCAAGAACCATAGCGTGTAGTTTTCTAGTGTCTACAATAAAATTCATTTGGTGAACCATTTGAGATACAATTTGAGTGGTATTGATGGGTGTATTTTTATTTATATTAGTGGGAGGAGGTGGATGAGTTGATTAATAGTTTTGGTAGGAGGAAATTCCCAAGGTTAGGGATAGAAATGTTTTCTATAGGAGGATTCCCTATGGGAGTATTTTCTACGTTTGTATATATTAATCCAATGGTATAATAATGAAGTTTAGATAACGTATTATCATGAGAAGTGTGAAATAGGTTAGGTCCATATAAATCATCACTTTGGGTAATTTGAACCATGTTTTTATCAATAAATTTAGATGAAGGGTGGGAATACGTGCACCGTGAGAGATTATCCTCTTTGGTGGCTAGGGTGGGTAAGAAAGAACAACTCATGTATCTTATAAATGGGTTGATATTATCAAGGAAAATTTAATAGGTGATTTAATGATGCTAAATAAGGTGGAAAGAAGAAGAATAACATGCAGATTATTTTTAGGGAAACATTTTTAGGAATAAAACTAAATCAACCATAAATGGGACTAGATTAGTCAAATAAGTTAGATTTTGGTTAGAAAATGAACTATGTCATCTAGTAGGTATGAAATATAGAT
Organism: Torreya grandis; assembly: GCA_037957365.1. Lineage (NCBI taxonomy): Eukaryota > Viridiplantae > Streptophyta > Pinopsida > Cupressales > Taxaceae > Torreya > Torreya grandis. The sequence goes on along the minus strand of JARHVA010000353.1, from coordinate 223,248 downwards.
GGTTGATTTAGTTGGTTTATAAATAAGGAAAATAAAATAGTATGATAATGAACTAAGTCATCTAGGAGGTACATAATTGATGGTCTTCCAAAGGGCATATGCCCTTTGGAGAAGACTTTCTTTTGATGTTTTTTCTTTCTTTCCAAAACTAATTCAGATTTAAGATTGGGGGGTCTAAACCTAACTAGCATAAAACTTTTCATGGAGCAACCCCCATGAATTTTATGAATTTTATGTATTTTTCCATCTTTGTGGACACAATTTAATCAAATAGATTTTATTATTTAAAAAATGTGTTTGTAGAGGAGAAAATGTAATTTTTGAATATATATATATATATATATATATATATATATATATATATATATATATATATATATATATATATATATATATATATATATATATATATATATATTGTTGCAAATACATTTATAAAATTTTATTGTTAATCGAAAGTTTATAAAACTTATATCTCAATAATATACACATCGTTGTGTATTATTTTAAAAAATTATTTCATGAAGTTAAGGTCAAAAATTTGTGTTCGTACACTTACAATTTTAATTTTTTAGTTAACTTGTAAAATTATTTAACATATATATATATATATATATAATAAAAATAACAAAATATATTCTTAATAATATTATACATATATTCTATCCATATATTAAATTTCATACAAAAATGCATTTTTTTAGTCTAAAAAATGTGTCCATATATGTAGTTTCTTTATGCTTTCAGAAAAAGAACACCATGCCTTTGTCAAAAATGCCTCAATTTCATACACTTTTCTCATTTGGGTTTTGAAAAAAAAAAGGTTTAGAAACTACAATCAAAATTCCACAATTCATATTCTTACGTTATTATCAAATTACTTTTCCAAATGTTGTTTACAATTCTCTCCAATTTCAGCTATCAATATTTTCATAAAAAATATGTCACTTTAAGCCCCATTTTGTCCCTCATTATCTTTCATCTACCCACCTAACCTATTAGATTATGATGATGACAAATGTGATGATATCTATTTGAAAATCAAAACTTTCAATCTCCCTTTATAAAAAATTATGAAATTACCTCCTTATTTATAACCTCAGTCTCGTCAAAAGATAAAAAATGAAATTATCACTTCTATAGTGATGCCAAGACAACCCATTCCTTATCCTTCCTCTGTGATCTAAGAATTTGACTCAAGAGAGGATGTTTAGTATGGTGTTAGTTTTAAAATAAAAATAAAATGAAAGAAACACACTAACTAGCATAACATCTCTAGGCCTAGACACTAGGGAGAGATTAGTTAACAAACATGAATAAAACACAAAATTAACATTCAAAAGAAACATTCTTTTACCTCCCTTGGATGCTCCAAAATTATTTTTGTAGTGTCTTTCTCAGCTTGTGCTCATGAAGTCCTTGGCAATGGAAGCTTGGCTACCTCTATCTCTCCTTGGCACCTTTAGCTTATGTCTTGGTTTGGCTTAGAATCAATTTGGCATGGTAACACTATTTTCTTGAAGCTTTTGGAACCATTTGTGTATTATAAGTTTTCATAATCAAGACTTAAATTTCATGTGGTGAGGCCTCCTATTTATAGATTTTTGAGAATGTCTAGAATCAACCTAAACCATCCATCCTGAGATTGATATGTGTGGTTAAAGATTAAATTAATTTTTGGAATTAAGTTTATAATTATCCTAATAATGACATTGGAAGAAGGGGAGATAAAGAGGCATGGAGGGAATCATGGAAGGCATTGATGAGGCATAGTGGGCATGAATCCTAATATTTGTGTTATTTATGACTTAGATATGTCTTCCCAAGAAATCAAGACACTTGATGATGTAGATATTAAATATTCATTTACAAAACAAATTATTCAAATTTTTTTGATAGAATTATTAATTAGGCTCTAATTTGGTTTAATTAGCTCTAAGCATGATTAAGCACTTTGTGCAAAAAGTACTCAAATTGATCAGAATGCCTTATTATTGGTCTAAAATTTGACTAGATTAGAATTGGAAGGCGATGTAAAATGCATTAGAATCGTATTCCCATTTAGGATGTTACAAACAATAAATAACAAAGGCATGTGTCTTGTGTTAAATATTTGATAGGAAAGAGCAATGTAGAGCACCTAGGTACAAAATTGGCATTTTGACTTAAAATGATCTGATCAAAGTTAGCTAGCCCATAAATTGCATTACCCCATTTAGGGATACCCTGGCCAAAATCAGCACTTAAATATGTCAATTTTACATTATTTATCATGTTTGAGTGTTTTTAGGCCAATTTGTGTATTTTGGATGGAAATTGGCCAAAAGCCTAGTTGGAGGTTCTTAGTGGACAGATTTAGGTGTCTACAATTTTCCACTATTTGGGAAGGCATTACAAACTATAATCACAATAACATATTCTCAAAGAATGAAAAGGTCATGTATGCCTATAACTGTAATGATGATAAACTAACAATATGATGCCCCCTCAAGGGAATGATTGGCACAAACAGGTTGACAAACAGTCCCTCAAAAAGAAAGAAGCAAAATGAGGGGACCAAAGAAAGGAAAGATAATGGGGTGAAAACACAATGATACTAAAAAATTAGTCAAAATCATTGAGAATGCAAGTGGGATGATGTACAATGATTTTTCCAAAGGTGGTTATAAACATTGTACCCTGATAGTGGTAATGTGGTATGATAACATAATGATTTATCCAAAGGTAGTTGTAATCATTGATAAGATGGAGTTACCCCAATTAGGATAGAAAAAAAAATAACATGCCCCTATATGGGTAGAAAAAAGAAAGTGTTGATAATATAATGATTTGCCTAAAGGTGGTTATAATCATTAAGAAATGTAGGTGGGATGGTGTGCAATGATTTTTCCATAGGTGATTATAATCATTGGACCCTGATTGTGCAAAACATGATAAAATTGGCTGAGGATGATGAAAACTTAACATAGAGTATAATGATGAATTGGAACAACCTACTAGTAGGGATATGCTCATATGAACTAAAAAAGATTAAAATTCTTTCATGGTTAATTACTCTATTTGAGATATGCTTGGGATTGAATCGAGATGGCAGTGTTGAAGAGATGTTGATGCCACCATTGTTTAATAGACTTCTTAAAGATGAAGTTTTTTTAGCACGTGTTAATAGGCATCATGGTATAACATCATGAGGACTTGGATAAAATATGCATAAGGACTAACTCCTAAAATCTAATACTCAATGAAACACAATGGACCAATTATAGAAACCATGATGACAATGTAAACATATGAATATGGATGAATTCAAGTGTAAGTGTGGGAAAGAAATCACCTAATGAACACACATAAACTAAATCAAGGCAACAATACTGAAAGCAAAAAAAAAAAGTAGATAAACAAACAAACAATGCAATAGAAACCACATGAACATTACCCCTAAAAAAGAGGTGACAACTTAACAAACAAATAAAATGGAGGAATAGAATAAAAGGAAGGGGGTAGATGAGCTATCTCTATATGCACTAGGCAAGTGTATGCTACCTACATAGTTCCATGGATGTAATATCCAATAAAAAAATTAGGCCAAATGTAGTTCTCCTAGGGAATGGGAAGAATGTAAAAACTGATGAAAACAAATAAAATGGATGTGATATAAGAATAGGAATGGTCTTGAAAAATGCAAGTGCATGAGTGAAAAGACCAAAAAGGATGGGAAAACTAAGTGACAAGTGATTTTCTTTTAACTTAGTAAGGGTTCCCATAATCCTTAAGGCAAAGAAGTGGTCAATATTTTTGTTCTTTTCTAACAATTTTTCAAATGTTTTTAGAATTATTTGAAGTATCTCAACTTGATCAAGAATGATGAGACACTAAATGGTTCAAGCTCACAAAATGGCAAAAGTGTTTAAACTAAGTTTTCTCATAAAATAGTGAGAGCATGGATTTAAAAAGTATCAAGTGCTACTTACATAGTCCTAGAGTAAGAACTTAAGTCACTACATTTATGCCCTTACAATGGAGGAAGTTGACTAGTGTAGCAGTTAATTCAAATAAAATAGGCACAATTGGTAAAAAAGCATAATATGACATAGGGAGTGGTAAGTTGGGATGTCAAAGCTTAATGTTGCCCCTAGTTTTCCCATATGTGGTTATAATTAGGACATAATAACATAGATCAATGGTACTAATTTTCCCAAAGGTGGTTATAATTAGTAGCAAGATTGGTGGTAAGAAAGGAATAATAAATGAAGGATATAACTGCCAAAACTTCTATCACACTATTCTAAAATATGATCTTTATTTGAAGTACTTAAACCAACTAATGAAACTACATAAAATGCATAATGAATGGCAAAAACCAAGTTCAAATGGGCTAGGCTTTATAACACACTAGGCTGATAGGTCAGAAGTGAAAAATGGATATGGCTAAGAGGACGGATAAGGATGATATTTATACAAAGAAGAATAGTGATAAAATGGCATAATTGAAATAGTATTTACAAAAAATACACATTAACACTCAATCATAGTAACACTTGAGATGAATAATATTCATCATCTTAAGAAGTTCATCTTCATTTGGTGTGGCAAGCCTATATGTTCTTAATCGATAATCTATAGTAATGATGAAAGACCCTATCCAGTTTGGTTTGAATTTTCCTTTATGCTTCTTCTCAGCTATGGTATTAGTTTGGTTTTATTTAAGAATAAGATCACTAAGTTTAAACGTTCTATACTTAACACATCGATTATAGTGGCCTTTGAGTCAGTTATGATATGCTTGAAGATTGTTGAGCACAACTATGCATTTGTCATCAATTAGGTCTAGCTCTTGTAGGTGAGCTACTTGATAGTCATGATGATCTAGGACATACTTGAAATAGATGCACAATGAAGGCAATTTTACCTCAATTGGAAGGATGGATTTATTACCATAAACAAGTGAGTATGAAGTGGCTCCTATGGGGGTATGATGATTGGTATCATATGCCCAAAGGGTAGGGAATATCTACAAGTGCCAATCATGACAGACATCATTGCGAATATTTTTGAGAATATTGATAATGGTTTTGTTGGATGCCTCAACTTGGCCATTAACTTGAGGGTAATATGCTATAGAAAAATGTTATGTGATGTTATATTAAATACATAGCTAATCTATATTTTTTTCTTAAATGATCCTTCATTATCAGATATAATGTCAGAGGTGATATCGCAATGGTAAATGAGATGGTTAAAGATGAATTTAGAAATTTGATTTCTAGTCACGTAAGTGAGGGGTATAACTTCAAACCATTTAGTGAAATATTTGGTGATGGTAAGGATATGTTTAGGATCATCAGATGAAGTGGGATTGATCTTCCTAATGAGGTCAAGTCCCCATGTAGAAAATGGCCATGGTGTCAACATCAGTTTTAAAGTTTTTATTGGGGAATGAATCAAATTAGCATTCCATTAACATTTTTAACACATTTTTATATATGCAAAAACATCTACATTAATTTTGCGTTGATAATAACCAATACACAAGAGCTTTTGAGATTTTAATCCTTTACAACTACCTTGCTAGAATGAGCTCCACATACTCCATGAATTTCTCTTAATGCTAGTGTAGATTCTATTGAAGTTAAACAATGAAGTAGAGTTACATCAAAAATAAGATGGTAAAGGGTAGATCCAAGTAGAATATAATGAGTGGAATGATGAATGAAGGATTTGGCTTGTTTTTGAGATAGGTTAGGTGGTAGAACCTGGTCATAAAGGTAGTTGTAAAGGTTTGGGTACCAGATAGAATTAGGACCAACAATATCATAAATCATTACAATTATTGAAGGTTCATGAGCTGGTGCTAAAAAATTATTAATGAAAAATTGATACTCTCTATATTTATCTATTTGTTAAATCAGAGAGCCAATAGTAGCCATGGCATCTACAGTTATGTTACTAGCTCTTGGTATGTGCTCAAACTAAATGTTGGCAATTTGTTGCTTAAGAGTGTTAATCATGGCTTTATATGGAACCAACTTATCATCTTTGGTCTAAAAATTATTTTTGACCTAATTGATGATTATCTGAGAATCACCATAAACTTGGTAATGAGATATATTATAATGCACTACTTGTTGAAGTCTTGCAATAAGTGCTTCATACTTGACCATGTTATTTGTACAAGGAAAGCTGATTCTAAATGATTTAGGGATTAGATCCCCCTGTGGTGTAATAAAAAATAGGCCTACCCCTTATCCATGCATAGTAAATAAACCATAAAAATATAGCTTTTAGGGCTGCTCTTTAAGGGGTGTGTCAATGATGGTTATTATGGATTCATCAAGAAATTGAAATGTGAGTGGTTGTGTCTATGAGAGGTGCTTTAGCAAGTTGATCTACAACAACTTGTCCCTTGATTGCCTTCTAATTGACATAATCTATGTCAAACTCACCGAAAAGCATGATATATTTAGTCATTCTACATTACAAAGTTATTTTAGATAGCAGATATTTGAGCGGATCTACTTTTGAAATGACCATGGTCTTATTATTCAACATATAATGGCTTAGTTTTTGAGCTATAAAGACCATGACCAAACAAGCTTTTTCAATAGGTGCATAATTATGTTCATATATAACCAAGGTACAAATTAGGTAGTATATGACATGCTCTTTTCCATTGTCATCATGTTGAGCCAAGAGTACCCCAAGAGCATGGTCGGTAGCTGTTAAGTATAAAAAGAATGACTTTCTTGGCATAGGAGGTAATAAAATAGGTAGATTAACAAGATAGTCTTTACATTGTTGAAAAGCTATTGGTAGTGATCATTTCAATGAAATTCAACTCCCTTCTTTAAAAGGTGTGTAAATATATGTCACTTATTTGCTAACTAAGAGATGAAGATTTTACCTTAAAAACTATTTAGTTACTTTAAATTGATTGGTGGTGACATCTCAGTTATAGCATGGACTTTAGCCAGATCGAATTCAATACCTCTATGAGACATGATGAAACCAAGTAATTTACTTGAAGTTACATCAAACATATGTTTATTTAGATTGAATTTGACTTTATACTCCCATAATATTTCAAATATCTTATGCAACACTACTGGATGGTTGGCCTTGGTTTTAGATTTTTCTAATATGTCATCTACATAGTCTTCAACAATATCATGCATCATATCATGGAATATGACAATAATGGCCTTTTTGATATGTATCTATAACATTATTAAGGCTAAATGACATTACCTGATAACAAAATATTCCCCATGGAGTAGTGAACACTATTTTATGTTGGTATTTTGGTAATATTCTGATCTAGTTATATTCTTAAAATCTGTCCATGAGTGAAAGCATTTCATAACCTATCATGGAGTCAAAGATCATGTCGATATTAGGTAATGGAAAATCATATTTAGAATAAGTTTTTTTGATGTTTTGAAAATCAATATAGATTTTGATCCCTTCAAGATTTTTACTAACAGGTACCACATTAGAGATCCATTCTAAGTAGTCAATGGATCAAATACATCTTACTTCTAAGATTTTTTCCAACTCTTTCTTTACCAATATAGTAATGCAAGGATGCATCTTACATAGCTTTTGTTTTATTGATTTGGCATTAGGATTAACCACAAGGTGGTGTACAACTAAGGTGGGGTCTAAACTTGGCATGTCAAAATAGGCCCAATAAATATATCTACAAATTCTCTCAATAGAGATGTAAAGACATCATATTCCTCCTCAGTGAGGGATGTGCCTAATTTTATCAATTTTAGGTCTGATGGAGTCCTAATATTTAATTTTATTATATCTTCAACTAGAAGTTTTGAACTATCTTCTAGGATAGTAGGTAATGACTTAAATTGTTGGATTATGTCAAGGTCCTCTGTTAGGACTTACTCTTCAACTTCTCTTAGGCATGATGAATTTGAGTCCCCTAATGGGAGATATGGCCATGTGATAAAAATAGTTAAATTTTTTTAAAGGATTTGATCAAATACTTGTTGTTTCTCAAATTTAAACTCAGATCCATAGGCAAGTTCAGCATTGGTGGTATCCTAGTCTAAATTTGAAGAAGAATGAACACCCCCATCTAATGACACCTAAAATAGGTTTTCACCACTAGACTGCCCTTTATCTTTACTTTTTCCTTGGTCAAAAATCACCTCAAAGAGGTTTTCACTTTGAGACCTCAATGTTTTACTTATTTGTTTTTGGCTAAGGGTGTTCACTCACTCTCCAAAATAGGCTATAAAATCTAATGTAATTGAGAATCTTGGCTTGTGATCTCCCAATGAAATGTTGTCTCTAAGGCCTAAGAAGTCACAAAATGCCTCATCATTCTGGAACTCATCAATCAATAGACTAGATTTTTATTGGTCCTAATCTATCAATTGGAGATAATATAATGGTAATGGGTTGTGATGAATGACTAAGGTAAGGGTACAAATGGCATTGTTATCAAACAAGTTGGTTTTAGCTTGGTCATCAAAGGTGAGGCTATGATCAAACTCTACTTCACTATCGACATCACCATCACTAGTTGTTGGTGATGGAGTTTGAATAAGATATATGGGGTCACCCCCAAGTAGTTTAAATCCAAGTCCATAAGGTATTTCATACTTAGTCATGGAAATTGGCTCGATGGTTCCTTTCTGATTCGGTCTGAAGCCTCTTCCATCATAATTGTGACATTCCATGATCCTATTGGGAATAAGATACTTTGAATTTTTATAAAAGTCATCTTGGTTGTCATTATATAACCATGATTCATCCCCTGCAAGAGGTTCAAATTGTAGGCTAGATGCTGGTACAAATGAGACAAGTCCCTTATCTTTGTTCCTTTATTGCCAATGCATATGTGGATTGACTTTAGGTTACACAAAGGTTTTCAGATTCTAAGGAAGATTGGCAATATGAAATGTATCATGGGTCACATACTCTCCCATTCCATTATTTAAAATGGTGAAATGATTAGAAGCTTTAGGAGGTAGCATGTGAGAAAGGGAATCCAAAGTATTAGGATCTATGCAATTATCTAGTGAAGGATCAATATGTATAGCCTTTCCTTTATCCTTATTAGAACTTGGATTCATGTCATAATAATAATTATAGCTTTTAAATTCAATGTTAAGATGTTTTTAGTGTTCATTTGGGTGTAAATCTCCTAGAATATTCACTTCCATTTTTGAGTGGGAAAACTTGATACATTGGTGCAATGTTGATGGGACTGCATGAATCTCATATAACCATGGCCTGCCTAGAAGCATATTGTATGATAACTCAAGATCAAGCACATGACAAAGTATATCATGATTCAAAGGCCAATGATAATTGGAAAACTAATGGTGCCTTGTGATTCTCTTTCCTGATTATCATGCTTTGATGGTTCTCATTTTTTGTTAGAGATTTACCATTGTGTACTTAAGAAGCTTGATGAGATTTATAGACACTATGTTGAGGCTTGATCCATTGTATATAAGTACATGTTTCACTTTATGCCACTTTATATAAACTTTTATATACAATGGTTTATTATGGAGTAGGCCAAGGGAAGACATATCACTTTGGTTGAATGTGACTTGTTGGGCTAGAGCTAGGTGTGTAACCAAAGCTTGAACTTTATCAAGGGATATGTCACTAGCAATAGTGGATTGGGTCAAAAACTAATTCAAGATGTTATTTTAGATTATTGATTTTTGTAACAAATCTAAACCATAAATTTGTGTTGGTGTCTTCTGTAATTGTTCCATAATATCAAATTTTTTATCTTGGTCAGGAGTGAATGGTTTATTCTGAGGTTGAATGATAGGCAAAGTGGTAGATGGTTATGGGATTGAGATAGTAATATTTGACCTCTAAGTTGTGATTTCACAATAAATATTAAATACTAGACCATTATTGCTAACAAATGCTTGGAATGGTGTGGGACTAAATCGAATAAGTCTCGATTTTCAGTGCACTCGTATGTGGTCATGTGGTAAGGATGAGTTATTGATATAAGGTCCAAAAGGGGAAGTCATAGTTTGTTGGTTTGCATGTATGCACTCCTAGGTCAAATAAGGATTATCCATATAATTTGGCTAAATATTGTTATTTATTAATGGTCTAGGTTGATTAGTGCTTGGTCTAGGATTAATGAAGATGGTATTAATGCTACCCCCTGTAATATGACCTACAACCCTGTTGTAGACATGTGCAACTACATGGTAGGTTTGTTGGTTATTATCATTTTGACCTTGGTTTTGTCCATTATTATATCATTGTGGGTTCTATTACTAATTTTTTTAATTCTACTAGTTTAGCATTTGATTTTGATATTATTAATTTTGCTACCGTAATGGCCATTATTGTTGTTGTTGATTATTCTACTATTGTTGATTTTTATATTGGGGAAAGGGGTTTTGATAAATCCCAATAGTTTGATTGGAAGTGGAAGCACCATTATCCAATGTTATCTCCCCATTCTCCAACATATTATCAATTAAATTCTTGATTTGGACACATCTTCATAGATTATGCCGATTGACTCGATGATAGTCACAAAATTCATTTTCATGGTACTAATCAAGATAAGGAATGCCTTATGGATAATGTTTTGGTATAGGACAAATAATTAGATTAGTAGTAGAATTTTTTTAAAATACAAACTCAATAGGTTCTCTTAGGTCACTAAATACATGATGTGCAGGCATGGTTCTCCTAAGAGGAGGGGTTTGTAATGGTAGAAGATGATGTAGTTGTTGTGTGGGTCTTGGTTGTTGTGCTTACAACATTGGTTAGAGAGGTTGTTAGGTAAGAGTAAGCTAAAATGGTGGTGTATATGATGTTTTCATCATTTGGACACAATAGGATTTGGTCACTCCATTTCCCACAACATTCCTATTAAAGTTGAATTGCTTCAGTCTTTCTTGGTTATTAGCCTGTGTTAGTTATGATGCTTGTGCTTGATTGGAATATTGATGTTGGTCATTTCCTTGATTGGTACCTTGATTTTGATTAGTTGTCTTGATGACTCCTTTATTGATGAGCACTCACTCAATCAACTAGCCTTTGCCAATGATTTCCTTGAAAGTATGTGCACATTATAACTCTAGATGATATGCTATCTCACTATGCAAATTTTTGGTAAACATTGTGGCTAATTGTTTATCTAATAAACTATGGGTGAAACAACTTACAAGGGCTCTCCATCATTGTAGATAACTTGAAAAATTCTCACCATCTTTTTACTTTGTTTGCATTAAGTCCACTAATAAAATCTCATCCTCAAGATTATAGGAAAAGTGTTGCATAAACTTATCATAAAGATCATCAAAATCTATCACTAAATTTTTGGGCAAATTTAAAAACCACTCCAAGGCTTGTCTATCCAAGCTCATTGGAAACAACATTAAAAGTTATATGTCAATATATGCCTCTAGTTGACATGCAATAAAGAATTCAGTTAAATGGGCCTTAGGGTCACCTTTTCTTTTGTATTTGTTGAGTTTTGATAGTTTGTATCCTCAAAGAAATGGTATCTAAAACTCCATATTGAATTAATAGGAACATACATCATCTAATTTGAAATTTTTAGTCTGTTTCCCACCTTGAATGGTAAAAATTTTATCCTTTATCTATTCCAATTCTTGGGATAGGAAACTAGAAGGAACATTGGTTTGAGGGAGAATATTGGTTTCGGTAAATGGTTGGGAGGTCACAAGTGGGACACTTTGACCAGGGTATGATGGAGATACCTATTGGGGTATATCGGTTTGGTTAGGAAATGGACTAGGAATATGTATACATAGATTAGGATTTACTTGAAATTGCACATTTGGTTGTGTAATATTATGGTTTGGGTTGGCAATAAAGGTTTGATCTAGTGGATTTTATGGTTGGAATAGAGGGATATAACTATAATATTCATGATATGGTTGAAAAGGGACATGTTGCCGACTAATCAAACCATGTTATTGAGTGAGAACTTGTGGAACAAGACCCTATCTCTGAATTTGTGTAACATGTTAAACCAATGATTGTCTAGTAGGTACTTAAGAAACATGGGAACCTCCTTTTTGCATGAATCCCTATGGGGAAGTGAAAATAGGTTGAAAATTTGGCATCTATCATTGACCAATATTTATACATTGTTGACTATTCATTACTTGGTTTTGAATTGGCATATTAGTCTGTGACTGAAGAGGTATGTTTATCATTACCTGGTGAGGTTGAATATTAGTTACCCTTGATTTAGGTGGCAATGCATTTATCCTCTATTATGTTGGTCTACTAGATTGTGCCTATTTTTGTGGAATACTACTCATTACTTGTTGAGGAAGAGTAGGATTCATCATATTCTATCACTGAGGTGTGACAATGGTTGTTGTTTGATTACCTAATATCTTAGGTTTTACACTTGAAGAAGCAATCAATTGAGGTGTAGAAACTCCAATTCCTTGGTAAGATGATCCACTTATGGGATTAACTATAGACACATGTTTTTGTCTAGTTGTTTATACATTAGTACCACTTTGATCAAGATTGGACATTATTTGCATATTGTCCACTACATTTGGCTCACTATTCTATGTAGAGGCTAAAGACACTTCTTCAATAATGGGTATATGCATCAATTTATCTACAAAAGTAGTCTTCATGAATGGGTTAAAACTTGGATTATCTTATCTATTTAACTCTATCAACACTCTTGTTGAAGAAACTAAGTCCATAAGAGGTTTGCTCATCATTCTCATTTGATTGAAATTATGTGCTAGATTTAGGTAGGTTTGATATGCTATCTACATTTAGTTAAAGTGATCTTCCATGATGTTTTTGCATTGATTAGATATATTAGGTCTTGATATGTTGTTTGGAATAGAGCCATAGGATTTCTATAAGAAGCCTATTGATTGTAAATGATATTATGGGGCACTCTTACTAGACTTGGTGAATTTTTATGGGGGAAGTCTACTGGAAACTTGGCCCCTACCTCTATGGATATAACCAAAATCTTGTCTTTGTTGTCTAACAAATGTCACTCAAACAAAAATGGATCATATGTGGAAGCCGTATTAGTAGAATATGACTGTTGAAGAATTAGCTCATCCACTATGGGTATTGTAGCTAGGTATCGTGTGGTTTATTCTTGGTCTTATTCTAAATGAGGTGGTGTGTTAAACAAATAGTTAGCTAAGAGATATTGGTTTTGTGCCCTTGATTTAGTATTATAAGAGGGATAAGAATCCATCTCATAAGCAATATTATCCATGTAGGGGTCTTCCACCATTTTTTCCTGTACAACTACATTACTAATCCCTGCATTGTATATGAGTCCACTATGAGTATAGGAATACATTTTAGGATCCATAATAATTACTTTGTGATAAAATGTCAAAGATTTTTTCAAACTCTAAAAAGATAATTTCTAAAATAGATGATGTACCAACTTGGTCTAGATTCATCATGAAGATCAAAAGGTTTAGGTAAAGATTTATGAGGAAACAAGCTAGAGTGAAGTATCTAATGTTTCAATATTCACACAAAGATAAAGAAGTAAATAGAAAAAAAATCAAAATGCCAAACTCTATGGTTGAAGTGTTTCAAATCAGTTTAATCTAGGAATTTAAAAGTTTCTTGTTATTTGGCTAAATGTGGCATCAAAAGCTAGACTCAAACAAGGCATGCGCTAAGACTCTTAACCAAAAAACATTAAAATCTAAACTTTGAAATAGATGAAAGTTTTAATATAATAGATTTGAAACACTTCTAAAAAACACTAGGCATTTGATTCTTGGACATGAACTTGGGAAAATAGTTATAAGGTATGAAACAAAAGGCACTTTAGAGATAGTTTATTTTCTCATAAATAATGGTATAAAACTTGGTTATTTTGATAAATAAGCTAGACAAAAGTGAATAGTATAAATATGTTAGACAAAATATCACAAAAGTACACTCAAATTGGTCTAAAAATATAAGAAAAGATTTGAACTCTATGCAACACTACCAACAATATTTTAAACATTTTGGGTAGTGTAATGATGCTACACTACCCACAAGGTGTGACAAAAAAGTTTTTTTCAAAAATTCTCTAAGGCAAAGATAATTTCCCATAATTTTGACAACATAACACTACTTTTCTTGGCTCAAAATGTTGTGGTACATAGACTCAAAGTACAAGTGTTTAACACAAAATGGCTTAATTCTATCAAGTGATGATAATGATTATGAGTATCAAAAGCCCTTCAACCAAAATTTGGAAATTAAACCTAAGTTCCCTCAAGTTTAGTGCAAATGGTGAACCCACTTAACACATCAACCCTATGAACTTATAAAGGTGAAATTCCAAATTTAGATTATAAGCGAAGGACTTAAAATAAATTTGGTAAAGGTCTAGACTCAATTGGGAAGCATAACTGCACCAAAATGGATGATATGACTCCCAAGATTTTGATGAACTTTAAATAAGGCAAATTGACGTTTTCATGTGGGCATCATAACACCTCTTTGTTCAAAGTAAATTTTGGACTATGTGTTTGGGTTTGAATTGTTTGTTTACACCAAGTTTTGACTTCAAACAAGACTTTAATCTAGGATAAAACTCAACTGATTAATCACTCTTAGACTCTAAATTGACAAGGTTGTTTGGTATTGTTGTAATCTATCTATATACATCATTTTAGAGGATTTTAAGTGTTCATCAAAAAGTAAATGCACATTATATAATAGGGTTTTTACACCATCCTTCTTTGAACTGATAGTATTATGACATGGACCTTAGGGCACACCTTGCACCAACAATACTTCCATGACAAGTGGGGATTTGTCTAAGATATAACAAGTTTTTGAACATTTTAGGGGAATCAATTTCATAATGAATTTCATGCCAAACAATACAAAAAAATCATGGATTTTGGGTTCGTATCACTTGGCTTGTTGTAAAAAGGTCTAATATTTTTTATAACCACTACATCTTGATATTCATTTAGTGTAGTGCAATGTCCAAAGGGAGACTATGTCCCATGTGCAACTCCAATTAGGATTCAAATGAAGTCAATGCTAGGAGGTGAAACCCTGGGTCAAAGCTTCCCTAAAGAACTCATGGGAGGTGATGAAGTCCCCCTCACAAGACAAGTTTGCATAAAAATAAAGAAACCATGAAAGTAGAAAGACTTTAGGGTCATTTTCAAGGTCACCCAAATTTTGATGAGTTTTTGGGGAGTGATTTAGATTAATTTATTTATAAGCCTTGGAATAGGCTACTTTTAATAGGAATAGTGCTTTTGATTCCAAGGGTTCCCTAAAGGGGACAAATGGAAGAGCATACACGCAACACCCATATTTTTTCCAAACAAAGATTTAACTTAAACAACTAAGTGGATACAAAAAACATGAAAAGGTGAGTTAATTTTTAATCCCAAATGAAAAATGAGGTGGTGTTCATTTTACACTTTGGTCTTAGTTGCAAACTTTGAAAACATTCACCATAAACATCTAATTTTTTTGTTAAACACGAAAACAAGGTTCCTAATTGATTTTTAAGCATGGAAAATGTGATTTAAAACATGTTTTTAGAGAATTTCAAACTTGGTCCTGTAATAAAAATGTTATCATGTCCTTTAGCATTGAAGCTCTTTTGGGTTTGAAATAATGAATTTTAAAAAAAGATCTCTGGGATTTGTGTTTTAAGAAAAACACAATGACCAATGTCAATTATATAATTAATGATGATTACATTTGATAACCGATGATGGTTATCTAATTGACATCAATTATACCAATGTGACCAATGATAGATATCAAATTGATGTCATTTTTACTCACCAACATCAGTTACTGTGTAAACCCATGGCAAACAAAAATGGCAAAACAAATTTAGAAAATCAATTTACAAGAGTTTTAATGATCCAAATGAAAATTTTAAAGCTAAAAAATTATCTTACTCATGTGTGAGATGCATCTAGTCCCAATTATCATGCCATATGTGATCTAAGAATTTGACTCAAGAGAGGATGGTTAGTATGGTGTTAGTTTCAAAATGAAAACAAAATGAAAGAAACACACTAACTAGCATAAAATCTCTAGGCCTAGACACTTGGGAGAGCTTAGTTAATAAAAATTAATAAAAAACATAACTAAAATACAAAATACACCTTATTTTACCTCCCTTGGATGCTCCAAAATTCTTGTTGTAGTGGCTTGCTCAGCTTGTGCTCATGAAGTCCTTGACAATGGAAGCTTGGCTACCTCCATCTCTCATTGTCACCTTTAGATTATGGCTTGGCTTGGCTTGGAATTAAGTTTTCATGGTAACACTAGTTAATTGAAGATTTTACAACCATTTGTGCATTATAACTTTGCATAATCAAGACTTAAAGTTCATGTGGTAAGGCCTCCTATTCATAGGTTTTTGAGAATGTATAGAATCAACTTGAACCATCCATCCTAAGATTGAGATGTGTGGTTGAAGATTAATTCAATTTTTATAATTAAGTTTATAATTATTTTCATCATGAAATTGGAATAAGGGTCAATTAATATTCATGGATGGCATCATGGAAGGCATTGATGAGGCATGGAGGGCATGAATCCTGGTATTTGTGGTGTTTAGGGCCTAGAGATGTCTTCCCAAGAAATGAGATCACCTAATGATGTATATATTCAATATTAATTTCCAAAAAAAAGTATTAAACAAGTTTCCATGGAATTATTAATTAGTCTCTAATTTTGTTTAATTATCTCTAAGCATGATTAAGCACTTTGTGCACAAATTACTCAAATTGATCATAATGCCTTATTATTGGTCCAAAATTTGATTAGATCGGAATTGGAAGGTGATATCAGATGCATTGGAACCATATTACCATTTATGATGTTACCAACAACAAATAATAAATTCATGTGTCTTTTACAAAACATTTAATAGGAAAGAGCAATCTAGAGCATGTAGGTGAAAAATTAGCATTTTGACTCGAAATGATCTGATCAAAGTTAGCTAGTCCATAAATTGCATTGCCCCATTTAGGGATACCCTAGCCAAAATTGTCACTTGAATATGTCAATTGTACATCATTTAACATGTTTTATTGTTTTTAGGCCAAATTATGCATTTTGGGTGGAAATTGGCCAAAAGCCTAGTGGGAGGTTATTGGTGGCCAGATTTAGGTGTCTACATCCTCAACTAATAAATCCATTAGTACTTTTACTATTTATCTTGATAATATTGATTATGATGATGTATATTCATTACACGATCCCTTTTTAGTTGGTTTTTATCAAGCTAAATATGTAGAAATAGTTAGATATTGTTATTCTTTATAACCTTCTTTACATTTACATAGTATTAGTTTTATTGATGTAGTTCCTTTTTATTCTACCTCACCTAACATTATTTCAACTTCACTTCATGTCTAAAGTTATAATATGGAGAAAATACTAGATACTTCTCATTTTTTTAATTTTTAACCTCTTCAGAGTATGATTCTTGATCATTCCATGATAAGACCATATCAGTTTGCCATATTTTTTTATCCTTTGAACATTCTTCCTCTTGAGATGCTGACCACATTACACAACCCAAATTGAAATATTATCACATAGATGTTGATTCTAGTTTTATCCTAATCTGATTAATAATTTTGATGGCATATTTCATTTTTCTAAGCTTGATCTCATACATACACGATGGGCATATGAGCCATATTGTGAATTACATAAGGTTATTGTTTATTGGACCAAGGATTGTTGTGCACATTAGAGATTTTATCACAAGAGTAAGCATCAAGTTCCATGTATACCATAGATAGATGACCTCCATAGTTAGTTAATTTTATATGTATTTTTTATTTTCATTGCATGAATATGCACACCTCTACTCATTATTAAATTTTTTTATAGTACATTGATATGCTTTGTCCAAAAACCATACAATCTTATACTGATAGGAACCTACCTCTACATAAGATGCTTCTAGATTATATCCATAAATATGGGGATGTTTATTATCTTTAGAATTAGTGTGCTACACATTGTATAGATAGTTGTAGAGTATTGTCACAATATTTTTCTAATTTCCCATAGCCTACAATGTCACCTTATTAGCAATGTAATCAAGGTCATTCGTGGACAAAGACTCAATATTTTACATAACCTATATTCTACTAGAGATCTAAATATATCAGTAACTTTAGAGTAACATTTCCTCATGTTAATTACCCTTCACAAGAGATGCCACATGCCCATCCTCCTTCTAGCATACATACTTTATCCTTAGAGTTATTGCATTAGGAATTCCTTACATGAATTTTTGCTAAGATAGATGAGATTATGATTAAAGTCATATTTTACATACAATAATATTTATCTGATGTTATTGATGATGTATGTCATGAAATATATTAACATTTGTGAGCATATTGTTATGCTACATCACATTATTATTCACATTTTCATATGAGTTGGATTTGATATTTACATTTTACTATAACATTTGTGATGTGCTATTTTTATATTGCTCTCATGATTCTTATATTTATTTTTTAAATATATTTTGTGCATTTATGGTCATTTATCTTACAAAAATAATAATTTCCAATTAAATCATTTAAATATATAAAAATTTAACTCTTTTTTAATACTCTTTTATATTTGAAACTATTTCCTTATTTTCCCCTATCTTGGGATGTTTTTTCCTTACATTTGTTCTTGTGTTAAGCTCATTTATTGAATAATATCACTATTTATGTGACATGGATTTATACCACATCCAACACTATCCTATTTCCTTTGTGATCAACTAGAAAGAACATTCATAATTGTATCATTTATTGCATACATGGATTTCTAACAATCCTCATTTATCCCTTATCATTGTCTCATTTTTAAAAAAACATAGACTAGTATTGAGAATTCACACTTACTAATGGGAAAGTCTAAGAGTCTTTAAAATATGACATATTCTTTTAGTACTTCTCTCTTGTAACCAAAATTAAATATTTCTCGTGTTTGTTACTTAACTCAATCATGATTGGTTTTCTAAATCCATATGAAGGAGAAACAAAAAAACCATAAAATTTTAAAAGCCAAATCACAAAATAAACAAAAGGCAATGATTAAAAATAAATTAAAATTTAAAATCAAACTAAAATATGTGTATATTATTTAGCAAATCTCTTATTCTAGTTGAATTTCAAACTCCATAGTAGGCCTCATGATAAAGCTGAGGTGTATTGGAGTGTGGTAGGCTAGTATACTGGGATAAGAGGTTTATTTATAATATTTAGTGCCACCTAATTTATCATACAATTATCAAATATTCACAGTATATCATTAGATCTATAAGGGGTATTGAGGAATAAAGAACATGTTTTTGGAAGATAGGCCAATTTTACTTTTTATTACATATACAAACTTTATTAGATGATAAATATACCTCACTTTTTAGTCCAAACTTTTGCATCTACTAGTTAAAGTATCTTAGGTCCTTGTTCAGACAAAGTTATTAACACTTGCACATTAGCCTATTGTGTCTCATTTATACTAAATATTGTAATAATTCTTATGTAGTACCTTCCATTCCCTATTTTCATCATATTAGCCCCCATATTCCCCCTTGATGAATATCATTTAATATTTGATCATGTTGTTTCACTAAATTTTATCTATTTTAGGTCTAAAGGAAAATAGAAAGAAGAATGGGGATAAGTGATTAGAATGAACCCAGATTTGGATTATGCACCATATCCATACATTGTGAGCAATACTCTTTGGATGGGGAGGACTACTTGTAAGTAAGAAAACACTACCACAAGATGTTTGTTAGTAGATAAATGAGTGGGCTGCCAACCTACACGCTTGTTCTAGGAAGTGTGAAACTTCCCTAGAGATGATAGTCCACATTTTAGAGGTAAAAGAATAATAAATATCTAAAAGAGAGGTAAAGAGAGAGTGAAAGAGAGATAAAATTACTGTTATTAACAACCTATTTACATTAGAGAGTGACAGGGTGTAGGTGAGGTACTTTATGTTTTAAAAGTTGATTGGGTAGGTTTTAAAGAGGCTAGGGAATTCACAATCACTGATATCAATATGGGAGTGATCGATATCAGTTATACTACTGAGGTCGATAGTGAGGTGACCAATGTTGGTTAGGTTATTGAGGTTAGTAGGGCAATAACTATTTGGAAAGTTGTAGAATACTTTCCTAGGTATAGGAACTAGTTTGGATTAGGTCAGAGGGGTTGAGAGAGTTAGGAGAGGGAGATTATGGCTTGGTTAAGTCTGGTCAAAGGTTTGGTATGTTAGGTAAAGTGGAAACAAGCAAGAAACTTTTTAACTCCCTCATGGGGGTACGATTAAAAGTATATAAAGAAGTATTGGGTAGATATAAATAAATAAAAGAATAAATATTTAAGTGACCTATAGTATCAGTGATATACTTAGATGTGGTGGTTACTAAATGAAAAGTGCCAGATTGATGGTCCCTATCAAGGAGTCCAAACCTGAGTGCCTAAATAGAGATAACAAGTGGGTGTTGTTGGTCCTCAAGAGCTCAGTTGTTGATTATGATTGACTTATGTAGGGTGATTGTAAACCTGGATGTCAAAAAGTAGAATGTTGAGAGCCTAAATGAGAGCAAGAATCAATTTTCTCAATTTCTACTAACCTAAACTATAGGTTGGAATTTGGCTTATATTATTGACATCGATGATCTTGTCGACATTGATCATGATCCCACCGATTTTGGCCATGGGTTGATTGACATCGATGGCCCTAGAATAGGTGAACCTTTCTATTTTTGGCATATTTTTCTATTGTTATGCATGCCAAGTGTGACATTCATTATAAAATGGTAAAAAGAAGAGGTTAGGAAGAAAGTAGTTATTTATGAATTTAGTTTGGAAGTGGGAATAAGTCTTGGGTAGTTAAGATGAGGGGACTAGGTCTTGAAGTGACTCATCAGGGGAGAATTAGTCATAGGGTGAGGTGGCTAGGTAAGGTGGCAATAGGGGTTTTAAATTAACTTAAGTATTTTAAATTAATTAAATGTGTGAGGGGTAAAAGTATGGGTTAGGGAGATTAATTGTTATTACCAAAATGGGTTTAGGAGGGTTTTGACATAGGGACTTGCGTATGTGTGTGTGATGTAATTTTCGTGTCTCCACATGCCTCATTAGTTTTAATTTTGTGATTGCAATGTGATACCTTGAATATAATAAAGACTTCCTCAAAAAGTACCTTCATATACTATAAAAACTTCCCATTTTGATAACTCATTGGTTTGCACTTTATGAGTTTCAGTATAAGACCTTGGCTAGGACTAGGCCTTCCTCACAAAATTTCCTTACCTCATATAAAAAATATGTGCCATGTTTTGATATAAAAAACCATAATTTTATACATTACATAATATCACATGCCCTAAGTTTGATTCATCACTCTTATTTAACTTCATGTTTTACATCTCTTATTTTTCTTTAATTTACATATCTTTGTTTGTACTCATATCTTACATTGAAATTTTACCACATTTACATATCTTTATTTATATTCTTATCTTACACATATGTTTCTCTCATTATATTTTAATTTTTCATAGTTCACATTTTGTTCACTTTCAACATCTTTTACAAGTGTTATATATTAGTAATTTTGGTTTCCCATTTTCATTTTTGTTATTTACAATTTACCTGATTAACATTTTTTTACCATGCATTATTCACACTTGCTAGAAAATAATTATTCACACTTGCTAGAAACTAATAACACATACATCATACATTTTCATACAATATATAATAATCAACACATGTGATATAAATAAAATAAATACACCCATAACATCCATGAGTCATCAATAAAACACACACACATGTTTGAAAAGTTTGATATAATACAACATGATACAATCATAGTATAAAATATATCTCTAATGTTGGGGTGCATCATAAATATATGCTACAATACCTATAAAGGCCTGAGATTTACTTGTCTAAATCGTCTAATGTAGTGACTATGTTTGTGATCACAAAGCATCCACATATCCATGTAGATTGGCCACCTGGCCCTACACTTGTGCTAATTATCTAGCTATATCCAAGTTAGTGGGTCTCTCCTGATCCATCACCTATCATTATTGTAGCTCCCCTCAACCTACTCCTATTGGTAGAGTATCATGTGCTCTATTTGATAATTTTTGTATCTCTTGATATGCCTCATTGATCAATTGAAACCAACTAGCATATGTAAGTGCTTAAGTCACCACAAGATCAACCATCTATCTAGTATTATGATGCATCATCTAATATATCATGATGGCTAGTCTCTACCTTAGTCACCCATTTGGTCTCATCCACTATAGCGTCTAAAAATGCAAACCAAAAATTACATTAGATTTCACATATATCTCCAAAAAAATACATAAATCTATCATATATCTCTAACTTTATACCTAATATCAAAATAATCATAAGAAACCACATTTTACTCACTAATAGTTACTCTATCTACTTAGCCACCAAATACCGCATGTGTACCATGGATCCATGGTGGTGTGAAATCTCTATATTGGCCAATATGGATCACATGAGCATGTTATTCTCCATTACAGATCTACCTCACAATCAACCAACTCAATATAGACTACACAATTAGATCTCCTTGAGGCCATGCCTATGGTTATGGCTGCATGAGAACCTAACTCTATTTCCATGGTAGTGGTGGTGTCTTAAGAATATTTTGGTATTTCACAACAACTAATAATCTATCTCCTCAGTATCACTAACATCATCAGATAAAAACTATCACTAGATAAGGCCATATAATAGGAACCTATACTTGTGCCCCTACAACTACCACACCACACTGCTCCCTCACATTTTGGGCCCAAAATGTAGGGACCACTATAATATATAATGGGTGTGGTAACACAAAATATACAGGTACATAAGGCACTAGATGTGGTTCCACCCACCAAGGATAATGTATCATAATCTTGATTCAACTTGTGCTTGAAAAATCTTGCCTATGACTGCCAAGTATTTGTTGTGCCTGATATGGGTTCCAAACAATCTCACCTCACATCATAATTTATAATTATAGGAAATGTGGTATAGCATGCACCACATGGTCATGTGTCCACCTATGTAAACTTGAGAGGGCATCATCCACACCATGAGGTAATCCTACTAGCCCATACATAGGAAACATATCATAAATCCAACTAGAAAAAATAATAATGATCCCCATAGTTTGTTGGCCCATAGAT